>OV702283.1:166656516-166931137 GCA_916181665.1 Avena sativa | reverse complement strand
TTGGAGGAGAGGGTGAGAAGAGGGGTCTTAGGGTTTTTGGCAAAATCAACAAGATCAAGCAAAGGAGGAAGAGAGAGAAGAGAGATGATCCACCCAAAAACCAAAGAAAAACAAAAGGAGATCAAAGGGTGATGATGGTTGCATGGCCCATGCAAGCATTTAATGCCATGTGTCATCCTTGTGAAAACAAAGTAATAGACATGGCATTATTCTCATGCACCCCAAAATGTGGAGTAAAGGCCACGCAAAAGAATTAGAGTTGGATCCACCCAACCCACATGAGCTAGAATAAAAACCAAAGAAAAGACTTACAAGCTCATGGTTATTGGAATGGTGGAAGAATAAGGTGGTGACAAGAAAGGTGGTGGAGTGGAACAAAAGATATGCCCCCAACTCAACTTGGGCATTTAACCAATATATCAAGAACCAAATACAATATCAAGAGGCAAATACAAATAATAATGCATATGAGATAAGAACCAAAACAAAAGGGTTTTTTTATGATGCTCAAATGCAAGGTGGCATGATGACATGAGCATGATAACATGATGATGCAACAATTATATGTAGGAAGTAGCCAATATATTACTAGACCAAGTAGCATTACAGTTGTTAGACAAATGGGATGTTACAACGCTTATGGGCTTGATGAATCTTGGAGATTGTTAATTTCTAGTTTGAGTCACTTAAGAAGTGAGAAGAGAGAGACCACAAAAGTTCTTGGGAGATCCAAAGGTGTTCGGAGAAAGAATAAGGAAAAGGACTGGAAAAGGGTTTTCGAATAAATGGTTATTTAAATATGTTTATTATATATTAATTATGAATTATTATATTGTAAAATAATATTTAAATAAAGATTTATAATATATGCCAAGGCCGCCAGGCCGTCCCACCCGGGCCAGGCGCTGGCCGCTGCCGCCGTGGGCTGCCTCGCTGGCCCTAGCCCAGCCGGAGCCCAGTGCTCCATCACCTTGGCCATGTTAGGCCGCGCGCGGGTGGGAAGGCGGTCCACCCAGCCGGCGGTGGTTCTGCCCCTCTTTCCTTTGTTTTATTAGTCCCAGATGGCAACCTAAAGGTGGAAGGACCCCCTCTCTCTCCGCATATATAAAGAGGTGCCCATAGGAGGATGAAAACACACCAATTTCCACTTGGAAATAAATAAAAGGAATGTGTTGCCTATCCCTCCTCTCCCTCTCTTGCGACCATGGCCCCCTTGTTCGGGGCATGCGAGAAAGGATTTCTTCACCACAGAGCGTCATCGTGCTGCGGGATTTGGAGCCAGGAGATCTACTTCCGCAATCTCGGCTGGATCAGAGAGAAGCGGGAGTCATCATCAAGCACTGTATGTGTGTGGTTCCCTCTAGTGGCACCGTGCTTTTGGTGCTAGGAGTTATCATGGAGCCGAAAGGACATCGTGACCTCGAGGTTAGCATCAGGGCATCTTCTTCATCCATGTTCCTCGTGGAACGTTAACCGTGCTCAATATTCAAAGGTATGAACATTGTATCCCCTCCTGTTACTTTATTACTAGTACATAGATCTTGGGCTTTCGGGGATTGCCGCATAGTAAAATTTTTGATTTTCTGCACCGAATCCCAACGTTCTCATGGTATTCCTCAGACATACAAGCGTCGTCCTTGTGCTCTCTATTTTAGACACAACAAAGAGGGTGTTCTAGTGGACGAGGTTGAGTTCAGAAGGCAAAAGAGAGAAGCTGACAGGATGGCTAAACGTGCAAGGAAAGAGAGGAAGTCTAGGACTCGCTCCAAGAGGAAGGGTAAGGAGACTAGAGTCAACTACAAGGAAATGGACATCATTGATTACTCATCCATGTGGCAGCGTGAATTGTATGAGAAGGCTGATATTGATACAGAGCTTGGGGACTGCAACTTTTGGTGTGTTCATCACAAGTACATCTTTGATGACGTATACTCTACTTTGAAGATCCGCCCCATGCGTCCAATGGATATGACCGAGGAATGTCCTAAGCCTCAATTTATTGATGCGCTGGTTGTGACTGGAAGGATGGGGCTGCATCACCTCATGACTCTGCAGTGCTCTTATGATACTTCCTTGGTGAAGCAGTTCTTCTCCACTCTTGTAGTGTGTGGCGATGATCGTTGCACTATGAAGTGGATGACAGGTGACAATTATCTCCAAGATGATTTCCGCATATTCTCTTAGGTGCTTGGATATCCCTTCAATGGCTGAGATCAGGCGTGTGGGCATCGCATCATCACTCCTCTCAAGCCCAACAAGTCCACTTTGCTCTCTCCCTACTGTGGTACAAATCGTGTAGTTGGCAAGCTTTCAGGTCTCTCCCTACTCCATGCATAGATGGTTGGTATTTTTCGTTATTGCATCACTCAGAATGGGGGTAACAATGATAGTATCCATGGTCATCTCATGGAGTTGCTTTCCTTTGCTCATGAATGTGCCACTAATAAAGACCAAAATGTGAGATATATGTTGGATGTGATGGACTCCATCTTCTATGAGTTGATGGATGCTATGAACAACAGGATTTCCATTCCATATGCTCATTTCATCATGATGCTCATCAAGTATATGCTTCCTCATAAGGATTACAGTGGGAAACTTGATGGTGAACATAAATCAAGACGCTCTACAACAAGTCCTGGAAGACCTCTCACCCCTCTACAACCCCTGAGTCTTTTATGGGAGATTCTAGGGCGAGTGGGAGAAGGCCTCATGTGCAAAAAAATATTTTGTGAATGGGGTAGACACTCACAAGGGACAGTATGAGGCATACCGGCAGTGCCATGATATGGCTCACACCCAGGAGGTTATCCTTTACCATTTCTCTAGGGTACCAGGCCACCCTCCTACTCCATCCGCTCCTACTCCGTATGCTCGGTGGAACTCTTTAGGAATCAACTATGGTGAGCTCGAGCATCACTTGTTCCCCACCCCTGCAAGGTCTCTTGGGACGCTATCATCGCTATTTTCCCTTTTAGCGTTTTGATGCCAAAGGGGGAGAAGTAGTTCTATTAGGATGTCGAGGATTTGCATCGGTTGGGCACAAGCATTTGCCATTTGATCATTTTCTTTATCCTTTCTTGTGCCCATTTTTGTTTTGAACTTTTAAATTTTCTATTTGGCTTGTGGTTGTGTGAGACTATGTGGTTTGTGTGAAACTATGGATCTATCCCTGTTATCCTTGGAATTATCTCTATGGGTTTATCTCTATGGATTTATGGATTCATCCCTATGGTACTCCAGTATTATCTTTATGGATGCATCACAATGGTATTATTCTTGGAATTCTCAATAATGGATTATAATAGAGACTATCTCAATACTATTGAGGACTTCATCTTTAGGTGTTATGATGCATTTTCCCTAACTCATCATTTGATCTTAGTTCCCAACGCATAAAAAGTCTTGTACGTCTATGTGTGCATTTGTATTCAAATGCAAACTTGGTGTATGCACACATTTAGGGGGAGTCTTTTTATTCTTGGAATAATGTTGTTAATAGGAATTTATTGCAAATACTAGTATTG
This sequence comes from Avena sativa, assembly GCA_916181665.1. NCBI lineage: Eukaryota > Viridiplantae > Streptophyta > Magnoliopsida > Poales > Poaceae > Avena > Avena sativa. Next base: position 166,927,610 of record OV702283.1, on the reverse strand, counting down.
TCACCTAACACCAAAATGAGGGATATTGAAACAACAGTTCATGATCCCTAGTATTTTTTGTGTTAGATAACAATACCAAGGAATATTTAATGTGTGTTTAGTGCTGCAGATTAATGTCCACTCAACAAGCAACTAAATCAGAGTTTTGGGGGCGGATTATCTGCCCCTACCAAGGGCCGGATTATCCGCCGTTGGATCGATCATCAAAGGAGGACAAGGGGCGTCACCCTGTATGGGGGGCAGATTTTCCCTCGGATTGTCTAGCCAGGGTCGGAGGTTTTGCCCGGGCCGGATACTCCGCCCCTCAACAGGTCCGGACCATCCTCCTCCCAGGATTTTTTTTCAAAAGAAGCCAAGGAGCATCATGTGTTATTAGGGGCATATTGTTGGCCCGGAAAATCTGGTTTTGGGCCGGAGGTTTGCCCTAGCCGGATAATCCTACCCCCACTTAGGCCGGATAGTCTGGCCCCAAACTTCTCCAATAGATGGTTTTGGCAGGGACTATAAATACCCTAATTACTCCTCCTGTCAATCCCCTTGATTCATTCGAAAAAGTGTTGTGGTGTTCATCTGGTTCCAGATCAAGATCTCCATATTCAACCACCCGAAGGCTCCAATCTTTGGGGAATCAAAGAAGAAGGCTTCGATCTTCGTTGACACCAATCAATCTCTTCAATTCCCCTCCATACTCCAAATTTTAACCGCCCATTGAATTCCTCCATAACATACCTCCAGCGGATGCATTCAGCTGCCCACACCTATTTTTGCATCCCCTTTGGCTGGACCTTCAGTGTCGGCTTCTTGCGAGGCATGACAAATATCCCTTTCGGCATGTTGCTGACCCCCTCGCCTTCGATACCTTCAGCGCCACAGGTGGCATGACGGCGATGGCATGAGCTAGTAGAACGGGGCCCATGGCATGGGATGGGGCAGGAAACGGGAGCGACATGGCAGCGTAAATGTAAAAGAAGGGGGCAAAGAGAAATCCTATATGATTCGGCTACCAGGACTGGCCCACGCATTGTTGGCTTATATCCAGCGTGCCTTCAAGGCGGCCTAGACGAGTTGGACACATTATTGTACCACGTCGGACATAACACAGCTTTGGGGGCCTCTTTTGGTGTGTTTTCGTGTATGACATGCCCAATAGCCATTTGGGACATCGTTTTGGGGCTCGACGGCTGTTGGGGATATAATTTCCTGGTATACCCATAGGACTCGCTGACCAGGGTGGCCCACCAATGGGTTAGAGCTTTGCTCCACGGGCAGCCCTGTCAGGGAAAGAGGAGGAGTCACTTCCGGCTACGACAAGGCCTAGAAGACTTACCGACTTAGGCATGTAATATTACTTGTATTCCAAGCTGTATCTAGTTACCGAGTCTGTAACATAGCCGGATAGTTCTCTCCTATAACCCTAGGTCCCAGTGACTATATAAACCATACATGAGGGACCTTTAGGGCACCAGATCATAGACCAACCAACTCGCACAGGCGAACTTCTCTTGTAATCCGCTGTAACATTCGGCTCTCAATAATATATTACTAGGTTGCTAGCAGGAGTAGGATCCGATCACGGCAGTCAGATCTGAACCTGGGTAAACTTGTGCTCACCGCTCCCAGATCACTGTACGGCTCACACCCCATATTCTCAACACCTTCAGGACCCCTATGGAGTACTTTTCGACAATCTGACAATAGTTGGCGCTGATGTCTATGCACTTCTATTCTTGTAGACAGTTGTTGGGCCTCCAAGTGCAGAAGTTTGTAGAACAGCAGCAAGTTTCCTTTAAGTGGATTACCCAAGGTTTATCAAACTCAGGGAGTAAGTAGTCAAAGTTATTCCTCTCAAGAAACCCTGCAATCAAGATACAAGAAGTCTCTTGTGTCCCCAACACACCCAATACACTAGTGAGGTGTATAGGTGCACTAGTTCAGCGAAGAGATAGTGAAATACAAGTGATATGAATGATTATAAGTGGTAACGGTGCCAGAAAAGAGCTTGACGGGGAGGAAGAGACTAAAGGAAATCTGAAATAAAGATGTAAGCAAGCAAACATGCAACATATCTAGTTTTAAACGGTGTTTCAATGCTTAGAAACAAGGCCTGGGGATCATACTTTCACTAGTGGACAATCTCATATAAATATCTTCTCTTCATGATACTACTCTGAACTACTCTCCGGTTGGACAACTCTAATCCATAGTAGGGCTAAAAAAGCACTCCTTAAAGTTCGCAATCCCCATCTAGATAACCCCACACTATCACCTTAAGAGCTAGATGGTTCCTTCAAAATCACAATTTCATAGAGACAATCAACTCAAAATATAACTATGATAAGTATTTATGTAATCTCTAGCCTAAGTGCCACCACGGTGTGCACGCTATCACTTTCACATATGTGAGGAGAGCCAGGGATATATTAAAGCACTTGAGTAGTAGAGTAGATCTACTTGATTACAAAGCTCATGATCACAATATGATCACGCATAGAGAGAGATGAAAACATAGCTACCGATAGAGCCCTTAGCATCGAGGAAGAACTACTCCCTCCTCATCATGGGAATCAGCAACGGTGATGGAGATGGTGGTGGAGATCAATGGAGATGGCTCCGGGGGCAATTTCCCATCCCGGCAGGGTGCTGGAACAGAGACTTCTGTCCCCCGAATCTCCCCTTCGGTGGCGGCGGCGCTACAGAACTTTTCCGTCGCTTTCTCCCAGATGTTTTACGGTTTCTGCATCAGAGGCTTCTTATAGGCGAAGAGGCGAGTCGAGGAGGCAGCCAGGAGGCCACACCCCCTGCTGGCGCCACCAGGGTGGGCCCATGCCACCCTGGGGTGTGCCCACCCTAGTGTCCCCCTCCGTCTCTGCTTCCCGTTTTCGTATTGCTCTGGAAAAAATAGGCAGATTGGCATTTGTCCCGTACAATTCCGAGAATATTTATTTTTTAGCTTTTCTAAAACCAAAAAAGCAGAAAGCAGGCAACTGGCACTGTGGCATCTTGTCAATAGGTTAGTTCCAGAAAGTGTACAAAAATACCTCAAAGTGTAGACAAAACATAGAAAAGTTGATACAAAACAAGCATGGAGCATCAAAAGTTAAAGATACGTTTACGACGTATCAGGCACCCACCGTGGGGAAGGTGACTTTTAGAGCTTCGTTCTGGGCGGAAATTGCGCATGCAGAAATCGAAGAAACAATCGCCATCGGTCGCGTGGTTTACGCCAGTGACGACCCTCTCGTTCTTCTAGATGAGACCTGGATTCCGCCTAAGGAGCCTGTGACGACCTTCACAATCATGCCTATCAGCGAGATCGATATCTATATCGGTTTTGCTTTATCCCGCCCAAACCACCCCTGAGGTGATGACCATGGAGGAAGAAAAATTCAGATCTGCTCTGTCTGCAGAGGCAGAAGAGTTCACGATCCTGGAAAAACCTGAACCCACCTAGCCCGCTCCTGTAGTGGAAGAAGTGGTGGAAAAAAATCCGGATCTGATCTCTCTGTTGAGATCAGTTACACGGATGAGGAGTATATTCGCTTCGGATCTGGTTCTATCGATGTTGGAGCAGAAAAACACTATTGAGGCACATGATAAACCAGATGATGAAGCGCCCCTACATCGACTATGAAGCAATCGCTGAGATAAAGTAGATCTTTGAGATGGCAGAGGTAGAAACCCAACCGTGCCGCTACCTCGAGTCCATGAATAAAAAGAAGCATTGCTTCGTACGCTATGTTGGCTCTAGATCCGACTATGTCGATGCTGGAGCCGGTAATGACTCAGTTCTTGATGTAATCAGAGAAAATACTGACTTACCTGCTTCCCCTCAGGAATCACTAATGTCGTAGGAACTCTGAGACTTTGAGAAGGAGATGGCAGCATACGAAGAAGAGTATACCTCAAAGCCAGCGCAAGGTGATCCAGAGAACCCTCCGAGTCTGTATGACAACATAGACGAAGACTACACCTCGTAAGATGATGTGGACACTTGAGATTCATCCGAGGTCTAGAAGCCAACCATGACGGAAAGTATCGACAGAATTTTATCTCCCGGTATCGGACCAAAAGACGTCTTTGACACTGGTACGCACATTAAAGCTACTGGGCGGTCAAAGAAGAAGAAAAGGAACAAAAACCCGACATCGGCAGAGCCGGTAGAGGAAGCCAACGAGGAAGAATTTGACAAAGAGATCAAGATGGAGAACTAGGACGGAGAGCCGATTAATCCCACACCAATCGACCCTCCTGTGGACGAACACGTTGTCACCAATGGTGAACATGAAATCTACAGGGACGCACTCATGAGACCAATCCCAACTGCTTTGGATCTCACTCCGGAGGAGCTGGAGAAAAGGGCTAAGGACCTGGAAAACCATCGCTTGTTTTTGCTCGAAGGAGCTGCATGCATCGTCGAGCTTAGACAGCAGATAGACAACAATCCTTCCTAGTACCAGTCAGAATTCAAGCGACTGCCAAACAAGACAAGTGGAGGTCAGGTTCTTGCTAATAGGAACCCGGATATCCACAAAAATCTATTTGACGATAAAACTGGAGAGAAGATCAGAGTCTACAGCATGCTAGTGGAGAACGCTGCAGTCGCTCGAGCCATCCTCGCCAATAATCCGTCTCCAGAACAGGCCCAGCAGTCCGTAGCATTGCTCGACAAAGGATTGCAACATCAGAAGACAGCCGCATCATTTAGTGGCAAGATGCCTTCAAAGTCGTAATTTTGCCACACTGACGCAGGCCAAAACGCTTATGAAAGACCCCGTAGGGATACGGACCAACTTCATCGTCCCCGGGAAGAAGAAAACTCAAGGACCGGATCAAACGGTCATCATCGCAGGGCCGCACGGGGCTGGTCGGGAGTTATTCCGGTTGTGTCTCAAAATGCCATCAGGGCATTAGTACCTCACCGAACCCACTGTCGGCAAAATAATCGCCACAGGGAAGACCCGGAGGTACTCCGCCAGCATGAAGAGGATCGGCTAAGAATGCCACCCTCCAGCCGTCTAGCTGAGCCTCGTCGTAATGACAACGCCGGACAAAGAAACGACCCGGATCGCCCTAAGTCAAGCAGGGACTTAGCCTGACGAAATCAACCTCGGAGACAGTATAATGAGACTAAGGGACCACGTCGCTCAGCCGGAAATAACCCACCAGAGCCACCATCACTGCCCAGCAGGAACCATGAAGGATCTCATCGCAGCCATGGGAGCCGCAGAGGTGGAGGCGACAACAATGGAAGAGGAAGCAGGAATCCGACTCCGCCTCCATGCAAGCCGCAAGCCACCAAGGCATAGGTCTCTCTCTCCCAATGATGCTCGCCACCGCATCGAGTCCAATATAGAAGCACGGAGATATGAGGAGGAAGACGTGTACGTGGGAACCAAATGCTTTGGCCCACGTATTCGTCAAAGAAATTTCCGTTTGACTTTGGCATTGCCAAACACATTCAATCCTACGACGGTGCGGCTCAGCTAGACACTTGGCTTTAATATTTTTTCCTAGCTTGCTGCATTGCCAAAGGAGGAAACAACTTGGTCGCAGTTTGATATCTCCCACTTATGTTGTGAGCTCGATCGTGGCTCAATGAACTACCAAAGAACTCGATTCATAACTGGTATGATATGCAAAGTGTGTGTTTTTCGAACTTCGAGAGAACATACAGGAGGCCCTGCACAGTTGGAGACTTGCAGCGTTGCACTCAAATACCCGGAGAAACTTGCCGTAGTACATCAGACACTAGATCAACACGAAGAACTCCTATGAAGGAGTAAACGAGCAAACTGCGATTGAAGCTTTCATCGCAGGACTCCTAGTCAGATTATTGCGTCATAGACTGAAACGTGACCATGTCACAAAGCTGGGAGTGATGATAGAAACACCAAGTAAATATGCCGATGCTGATGATGATTCAGATGGACTGCTGAATATTCTGGCCAATCCACATGCGGCCAAGCAGCAGAAGCAACAAACTCAGAAGTGCAATAATACCTCGAAGGATAAACTGGCTCTGGACAATGATACCTTAGATCCAGATTACGGATGTAGTATAGCTCTTTTTCCCTAGTAGACCTAGGTTTATCGAATCCTCGGGAAGCAGAAATCAAAGTGAGATTACTTAAATAGACCTTCGAGATATTTAGAATTTCTATTGCATTTTCACCGTACCAAGAGTTTGCGATCTTTTTGTTGTTGTTGACGATGGAGAGAGAGAGAGAGGGTCTAGGGTCTTCGGTTTTCACTAGTAGCTGTGCAAAACATCTAATGGGAATAATAGATAATAATAAAGTATTCATGTAATTGTTAGAGCAAGATAATTATATGTGGGTAGTGCATCCATAAATGTTATCGCCTCCGCAACCGCTTATAGAAATAACCTACTAGTCTCATCCCTAGAAGAAAGAGAAATAATGATATGCATCATGATGTCACCATTAATCCCAAGTAAGTTCCTCACATACAGCCGTACTACCCCTTCTGTCACTGGGGTTCGCATCTTGCAGAGCAGATCAGCCGTACTAATCCCAAGATGACTCATTACTCACACTCCCTTTACCTGGATCAATCCTCATGGTCTTGGGTACCTGACAAGTCCTTAGATTGAGGCAAGAGAGGGTACTACAACCATCATGTCATACAAACTAATACATGATCCCATCTATGATAAGTAACATGCACAAAAAGCTACATGGATAGGCCGAAGCCCTTAGCCCAAGGAGAATTACCCACACATAGAGATGAAATCGGAATCATAAACATTGTAATAGATATCATAAGGTTGATAGCAAATAGTCTTACAATGTCGCCAATTGGATAAGAGATCTACTATTACAAGTGGTGGAAGATGGCTATGGTGGTGGAGAGGGGTTTAGAGGTTTAGATCTAGATCTATTCCTCCAGTGTGGCGGCTTCTGGTGGCAGTGAGAGATGGGGTTGAAAAGAGCGAGAGTTTTCCCTTCGCCGAAAGCCTCTTTATATATGGGTCCCTTCATGAAAGTTGTTCTGTTTAACCTAATGAAGTCAATGCCAACCATACGGCCGGAATAAAATTCCCGTCATATAGTTGGTCGTTAAAGCTTCAGTATTAACTTCACGGCTCCTGGTTTCTTTGATGTGTTGGAAATCTCGTATCTTTGGCATTTATGTAGTGATTCCCATCATCATATGTCATTATCTGTGCAGGGAAAAATAACAAGGAAGGATTGTATACCCCTTTGATCATTAGGCATTAGTGGCAGGATTTAGAGAGACATTTCATCAAATATATGAATAATATCTAGTTTAAATGCGGCCGTGGATGGCTATATTTCATAGCCATCAACCTCCCCAAGCTTAAACGTGATCGTTCCCGAGCAAGAAAACCAAAATCAAAAGGGAACTCAGCATTTAAACTGAAATAATGATATGATGATCTTACTCATGATTGGTAGTCTCATGTTTCCTCCACCTTATTAATCTAAAAAACTTCAGCATAGATAGAGTAATGGCAAGCATATCATACAGGTTTCATGAATCCTTATAGCGTAGCAAAATTGTTGTAAGCATGAATGATTCAAAAGAGTAAACTTTATTCCATGTCATGTAGTCAACTCATAAGCTTGCCTTTGAATAATAAAGTGCAATCATGTAAAATTAAGAGTGTGAGAGTTCGTTATGAAAAGCATATACACTAAAGTATCTCAATTCTCCCACATCAATAAATCAAGACTTTTCAAGTGCTACTTTTCTATTTATTGTCCTTCAAGAATTTCAGTTCTTAAGTAATTGAGAGCATGTCAAAAAAAATCATTAGTTTATCAGGTTGTGATGGACACGCTTGGCATCACTAAGGTTTCTGTTCCTTTTGCATAATGATTACTCATAACAGCCAGAGGAGTGATTCCATCATGTTTATAGCTAGCGGGAGTGCCAAGAATCTTACCCATTTTAGCATTGCTAATACATATGTTTAATCAACTCATAGCCAAAATCTAGGAGTTTCCTCCATGAAGATTGTCCGTAGGCTAGCGGAGTTGTTGGCATCCCATGAAGATTGACACGCATAAAGCTATATCATTCTTATGATTCACGAGTCAAACTTTACATGCTAACAAAAACCGCTAAGCATTAATTCAATTGAACAAATCTTTTCAAAGAGAGTTATCAAGTCAATCATTATTTGTCACATCCCAAGATTTTCCAAATCTTGTAATGTGAAAAATAAATAAAATAAATAAATTATTGTTGAAATTTAGGGTGAAAAGAAACTTTTGTTTCTAAATGGAAACTTAAAAATCCCATCTTGAACAAAATTTGGTTAACATTTGAATCCAACTAAATTCAATCAAGTGGAAGGCATTCTTCATAAATGCATCTGGAAATTTAAACACTTGAGAAATAAATCCAAACCCTAAACCCTAATGGAATAAGAAAAATCATTTCCAGCTTATCTCCAAGCCTATGGATTTGATCCATATAAAAATTGGTCAACAAACATTCATAAATGATCAAGAAAGACAAATAGAAATGTTATAAGACCATAGAAAATGGTTTCACTTAATTTGGAACCATAAATAAAATCTTATGAATTTAATAAGATAAGGAAATTAAATTTCCAAAGCTAATAAAGAACCTATCTAAAAATCCATACCAAATGGAGAGAAAATAATCCTAAAGATATTTAAAAGGATAAATAAATATCAAATAAGATTTTACAAATTGGAATCACCAAGTTTGGATCTATAAATAAAAAGATATGGATTTTATAAGGTGAAGAAAGGAATATTAAATAAGGATTATTTAAAGACCAAATTAAATCTTGGCCTAGTCCATAATCAAATTGAATGAATACAATACAAATACAAATAAAATAAAAGGATAAAGAATTTCCAAATAAAATAAAATGGCTTTAACCATTCTATCCCTATTTTAATAAAGACAAATCTCTAATAAAGAATAACTATATAATTCTTGAGAAAATAGTATTTTGGAATTTACCCAAGTGAAATAAAAGTTGTTTAATTAACTTAAATAAAATAAATCTTCCAAAATAAAATTTAGGGAATTAAAACTATATTTAACCCCATTGGAATTAAAACAAATACCCAATTCAAATGATTTATAAATCATGTTAAAAACTTTTCCAAATAATTCAAGATGAATTATTTGACACCCAAGTAATCAAATAAAAACCTACTGAAAAGATTTGGAAGGTTTAGAAATTCAAATGGAGTTTGAAAATATTATTAAATCTTAATTGATTTAAAAGAAGGGCCTAATTAAATAATTAAAAGACCCCAAAAAGAATAAATTTTTTTTTCAAAATTGACTTCAGATTATATTACTAATCAGTATTTAAACCTACACAAATTTTGGCAAAGGTTTGAAATCAAATTGATGTTTGAATTGATTAATCAAAATCAAAACAGAATATTAGAAAAAGGAAAAAGAAAAACAATCTGTATTAAAAAAAATGAAAACGGACTCGACCCAGTCAGCTAGCCCAACAAGGCCCAGTTAGCCCATCTACCCACCCCGTGAGAAAAAAACGATTCGCACCATCGCCTGCACCCACTCAGCAACTGACCGATGGACCCCACCCCCACACTCTCTCTCTCGCTGCCAGACGACCCCATCGCCACATCATCATCTTCCTCACCCGCTGACCCCGCCCCTCACCTCGCCGGCCGTTGCAGACATTTAAGGATCGAATCAATTCGCGTTAACGCCGCAGTAAAACCTCTCCGCGACCATGCTCCCTTAAACGCCTCCCTCTTCTCCCTCTTTTCCCCCAGACGCCACCCCACCGGAGCCCTCAGGCTGCCCGTATTGCTCGTGACGACAGCCTGTCTCCGACGAACATCCGCGGCGATTCCGGCCAGCCCACGCCCCCCCTTGCTCCCTGGCGCACACGAACTTGTTCCCCCTCTCCTGGCGGACCTTCCCGTATCGTCAGCTCGCCGGCGCGTGCCCTGCAAGCTCGACAACGTCTCCGCCAGAGCAGCGCCACCGTCTGCCTCCGCTCCAACGAGCACTACCGGTGAGACCAGACCCCCCCTTGCTATCCTTTTGATGCACACATGTCCGTGACTCGCATACGAAGCTAACCTCATCTTCCGTTTGCTCCCTCGTGCACCGTAGCGTCGCCCTCGACGACGACTGACCGAACCCGACGCCTTCGCGAACTCCGGCGAACAATCACCAGCACCTGCGAGCGCCCCTTCTTCTACAACCAGCACGTCGAGCTTCCCCACATCACTGCGACCACGGTGATCCATCCCTCTTCCCTTCTCGCTTCCTACATCGCCGGCGACACCGCTGTCAGACCGCGCCGCCGCCAGCCACCGTCGTTCGCGCCGCCAGTTCCTGGCAAGCGCCTTGTAGCCGTAGGATCTTGATCGCGTGGCCACGATAGATTGACTGAGCGAAGGGCTACGCTTGCCCCTGTGCCGCACGATCCACTTTAGATCTAACGGTTGTTGTCTGTCGATCCAACCGAAGCGGTACCGACGAGTAATATCACGCCACGTGGCCCTGACTATTTGATTAAAACTAGAAATGATCTATTAGATGTTCCAATTTGAAAAATTCATAACTTTCAAACCACACGTCCAAATTTTGCAAATTTTATATCAATGGATTCAGCAGAACAAGCCCTATCCAACCATGCACTTTTTTAGTAAGTTGCTTCTGTTAAATTGACTGTTTTTGCAGAAACTTGTGTATGCATGTTTAGGATATAAAATTTGTTGTAAAATGATTTTGGGGATAAAATGTTTGGAAAATGGTTTGTTTTGAACCTACTGACCATAGGAATCAATTTGTGGTTTCAAAAATGTATTTGGTGAAGCAAAAGAATGAATCTTTGATTTAAACCATTTCTAGTCAAATAAAAGTAATGATTATTTATTAAAAATGCTTTTGGGAGAAAATCTTTGGAAAATGTTTTGGAATAAACTCTCTGACCCCAAACACCAAGTTTTATGATTTGAAAATGTATTTGGTGAACCCTATAAAACTATTACTTTGCTAAAGACATTTTCAACCTCATAAAATAATGACTTGGTTTAAAAATGGTTTATGAAGTAAAATCTTTTGCAAATGGTTTTGCCACTTTATAAAATGATCATTAGTTGTTTTTCAAATGTTTATAACCTATTAGAAACCACTTCTCCAAATAAAACAATCTTTAGCATGCTTGCATGCATTGTTTTGTCTCTATCATTTTATGTGATGTTTTGTTTGATTGGTAGATTGAAATTGTGCCTTGTTTGATTGAATTGTAGTGTCTTGAAGAGTGTGATTGTTGCAAGGACAAGGAGTGAACTTATACTATCTACCAAAAAGACAAGTGATGCTTCATACTTTTGTCCCATTATTTTCACTATGCATTAGTGATATTTCTAAGTAGGACTTGCATGGAATTTTTGCTAAGTATAAACTATGCCATGGGAAATCCTAATAGATGAAACCTTAGTAGAATTTCCTAAGTTAAGATTCCTACTACTATCATGCTTAGCTTAGCTAATAGAAAACAAGGGTGGAATATATATTCATACTATGGAATATTTCCAAGTCAAGGACTTGTGTTTTGTTTAATAAAACAACTAAGTGAATGAATCACCTGGGTGGAATGGAAGGAATGGTTTGTGTTGAGTTGTTACACAAGGCCAGGGGACTGGTGAACCTTGTGTATCACACTTGTGGAATGCCACCCAGGAACAAAGAGATTTGATATGTCAAATGTTGAGAAGCTTCAAGTGCAGCCACTTGGCATTATGGGCTCTGCCTGGATCATATAGGTTGCAATAGCTTAGCCAAATGGACAGTTGGTGGTAGGGGTTTGATAGGTTGGAGCGCGTCCATTCTGGTCTAAGGGAAGGCTTCTGAAAGATCTTGTCTTGGTGAAACCAAGTCTTGTGGGGAAAGTGCACCACCTCTACAGAGTGTAAAATCTAAGTACTTAGCCATGTCCCTGGTAAAGGACAATTTGAGCATCAAGACATGGAAGCTATCAAGAATCTCCTCATCCCAATTTCTAAGTTAAAATCTTGTGGGTAAACAAGGGTTGAAGGATCACCAATTTCTATTGGGAGATGCCTTAGGGATGATTTTGTCAAGCAAAAACTTAGTGTTTTCAAATGATAAGGAAAAACTATTTTGAGCAAACCAAGCCTAATCTCCACTTAGCCCAATGCATATAGATGATAGACTCCACTATACTACCATAGTATCACTTGCCAATACAATTCAAATGTATTGATCCTTGTGGCTGTAACTTGTTATGTTGCAGGTTTGTTTGATATTAGAGAAGTCTATTGATTAGGATTACAAGTCTACAACCAACATGTCTTCCTGTGGCACTTTGAAGATGAAGGACCCCATGCTATTTGTTATATTCTGCTGCATTGTAATGAGATAGCCAAATGAGCTATGTAAGATGTAATAAATTATTTTATTCCTGGTTATAAAGTTGTATTATGACCTTTGTTTCTTGATATTACAGCTTAGCTGTGGATGCTAGCTATTGATCCAGGGACTAGCATTGTAAACACAGGGATCTCTACCTTATTAAAGGTTGGGAACCTTCCAGATGGTATCAGAGAATTGTGTTGCCTGTAGTATTTGTAAACCTAGGATTGGACAAAAACCCTTAGAAAAATAGGAGTTGTATTTGTTCCAAAACTTATTTACAAACAATCTTGTAAACTCTTTCCTCAACCATTTTGGTTTTGATTCTACATCTCTTCTATTTCAACTTGATGGACAAGCCTTCTCCATGGCCAAAGACTTCACCGTGAGCAAAGGACTTCATCAACTCTAATGACTTCAACATCTTCAAGTGATTTCAACCTTATTCTCAACAAGGACTTCAACCTTGGCTATCACTAAGGACTACAAGTGAGACAAGAAATGTTACTCAAGACTTGAGGACTAAGGAAACACAACTTAGAAGGAATCATCATCACCTTTGAAGTTTTTTTGACCAAGATTCAAGAAATTCTCCAAGGATACAAAGATCTTGTTCAAGAAGAATCAACCAAGAAGGATGGAATGATCTCAAGTGAACCATATAGATGGACCACCATATTTAGTTTAAGTCAAACCCACCAACTTAAGAGGTGTAACAAAAATATTTTTGGTTGTCTAAAAATATGCTTGAAACTTGTTGTTTGAGTGGAATGTTTGTTTGTGATTGCTTGCACATTGCTTGAGTGAATTGTGATGTGTGTGATTAGAATTGATTCCTTAGAAATATTTTGCCTATTCTAATCCCAACCCAACCCAAACAGATGACTTCTCCAAGAAACTCCAACATCAAGGATGGTGACAACAACAACAACCAAGAGGACAACATGAGAGAACTCATAGTAACCCAAACCCAGTTGAACCAAGTGACAGCTCAATTTATAGCCAACACCAGTGAGGTAGATCCAACCATGCAAAGGTTTTTGGAAACCCAAACCCAATTGTTGCATAAGGTGACAGATCAAATGATCAACATGGGAAACAACTCTTCCAAAGGAGTTTGTGACAACAAGGATGACAAAGATGATATTCTAGAAGGAACCCAAGCTTGCAATATTTGTGGAGACAAGGATCACACTTCCAAAGAGCATGAAGATCAATGCCCCAATTGTGAAGAGAAACATCCAGCTAATCAATGCCCCACAACCCAAGCTACTTGTTTCCTATGTGAAGGAAATAATCATGTCCCTATCCAATGCCCCATCTATTCCATAGTTCAACAAAGGAAACAAGGTGGAGTGCAACAACTGATTGCATACTACCATGAGAGAGCCAAGTCTACCAAGAAGGATGAAGACAAAGGAAAATCTCATCTTGCACCTCCATGCAATATGACTCAATTTAAAGGACCAAAGAGGAGACATATGTATTATCCAAGGAATAATAAAAGGTCAAGGAGACCAGGAAACATTCCTACCTTTGAGATAACATATGAAGAACATGAACTAGAAGCACTCCTATCTTTGGCGAAACCCAAGAAGAAGAAGTATAAGGAGATTAGCCAAATATGGTGCAACAACTGCAAAGAGCTAGGCCATTATGTATCAACTTGTCCACAGAAGATACGTGAAGAACTGAATCTTATCACATGTTACAACTGTGGTAACCAAGGACATTTTGCAAGCAATTGTCCAGAAAAGATAAAGCACAAGATAAAGCCTATGAAGGATCTCAGCCTTGTCACATGTTTCAAGTGTGGAAACAAAGGACACTATGCAGATGTTTGCCCAGAGAGATTTCAACAAGACCCCAAGCAAGTCAAGATGTAATCTAGTTGGAAAATTTTAAGGGTGGTAGTACCCTAGTTGCTTTGAGCCAACTTGTAACCCCTAGCCTCCCCAAATCTCGGGACGAGATTTATTTTAAGGGTGGTAGCCTGTCACATCCCAAGATTTTCCAAATCTTGTAATGTGAAAAATAAATAAACAAAATAAATTATTGTTGAAATTTAGGGCGAAAAGAAACTTTTGTTTCTAAATGGAAACTTAAAAATCCCATCTTGAACAAACTTTGGTTAACATTTGAATCCAACTAAATTCAAATCAAGTGGAAGGCATTCTTCATAAATGCATCTGGAAATTTAAACACTTGAGAAATAAATCCAAACCCTAAACCCTAATGGAATAAGAAAAATCATTTCCAAGTTATCTCCAAGCCTATGGATTTGATCCATATAAAAATTGGTCAACAAACATTCACAAATGATCAAGAAAGACAAATAGAAATGTTATAAGACCATATAAGTTGGTTTCACTTAATTTGGAACCATAAATAAAATCTTATGAATTTAATAAGATAAGGAAATAAAATTTCCAAAGCTAATAAAGAACCTATCTAAAAATCCATACCAAATGGAGAGCAAATAATCCTAAAGATATTTAAAAGGATAAATAAATATCAAATAAGATCTTACAAATTGGAATCAGCAAGTTTGGATCTATAAATAAAAAGATATGGATTTTATAAGGTGAAGAAAGGAATATTAAATAAGGATTATTTAAAGACCAAATTAAATCTTGGCCTAGTCCATAATCAAATGGAATGAATACAATACAAATCCAACTAAAATAAAAGGATAAAGAATTTCCAAATAAAATAAAATGGCATTAACCATTCTATCCCTATTTTAATAAAGACAAATCTCTAATAAAGAATAACTATATAATTCTTGAGAAAATAGTATTTTTGAATTTACCCAAGTGAAATAAAAGTTGTTTAATTAACTTAAATAAAATAAATCTTCCAAAATAAAATTTAGGGAATTAAAACTATAGTTAACCCCATTGGAATTAAAACAAATACCCAATTCAAATGATTTATAAATCATATTAAAAACTTTTCCAAATAATTCAAGATGAATTATTTGACACACAAGTAATCAAATAAAAACCTACTGAAAAGATTTGGAAGGTTTAGAAATTCAAATGGAGTTTGAAAATATTATTAAATCTTAATTGATTTAAAACAAGGGCCTAATTAAATAATTAAAAGACCCCCCAAACGAATAAAATTTTATTTCAAAATTGACTTCAGATTATATTACTAATCAGTATTTAAACCTACACAAATTTTGGCAAAGGTTTGAATTCAAATTGATGTTTGAATTGATTAATCAAAATCAAAACAGAATATTAGAAAAGGAAAAAAGAAAAATAATCTGTATTAAAAAAATGAAAACGGACTCGACCCAGTCAACTAGCCCAACAAGGCCCAGTTAGCCCATCTACCCACCCCACGAGAAAAAACGATTCGCACCATCGCCTGCACCCACTCAGCAACTGACCGATGGACCCCACCCCCACACTCTCTCTCTCGCTGCCAGACGATCCCACCGCCACATCATCATCTTCCTCACCCGCTGACCCCGCCGCTCACCTCGCCGGCCGTTGCAGACGTTTAAGGATCGAATCAATTCGCGTTAACGCCGCAGTAAAACCTCTCCGCGACCATGCTCCCTTAAACACCTCCCTATTCTCCCTCTTTTCCCCCAGACGGCACCCCACCGGAGCCCTCAGGCTGCCCGTATTGCTCGCGACGACCCCCTGTCTCCGACGAACATCCATGGCGATTCCGGCCAGCCCACACCCCCTTGCTCCCTGGCGCACACGAACTTGTTTCCCCTCTCCTGGCGGACCTTCCCGTATCATGAGCTCGCCAGCGCGTGCCCTGCAAGCTCGACAACGTCTCCGCCAGAGCAGCGCCACCGTCTGCCTCCACTCCGATGGGCACTACCGGTGAGACCAGACCCCCCCTTGCTATCCTTTTGATGCACACATGTCCGTGACTCGCGTACGAAGCTAACCTCATCTTCCGTTTGCTCCCTCGTGCACCGTAGCGTCACCCTCGATGACGACTGACCGAACCCGACGCCTTCACGAACTCCGGCGAACAATCACCAGCACCTGCGAGTGCCCCTTCGTCTACAACCAGCACGTTGAGCTTCCCCACGTCACTGCGATCACGGTGAGCCATCCCTCTTCCCTTCTCGCTTCCTACATCGCCGGTGACACCGCTGTCAGACCGCGCCGCCGCCAGCCACCGTCGCTCGCGCCGCCAGTTTGTGGCAAGCGCCTTGTAGCCGTAGGATCTTGATCGCGTGGCCACAATAGATTGACTGAGCGAAGGGGTACGCTTGCCACTGTGTCGCACGATCCACTTTAGATCTAAAGGCTGTTGTCTGTTGACCCAACCGAAGCGGTACCGACGAGTAATATCACGCCACGTGGCCCTGACTGTTTGATTAAAACCAGAAATGATCTATTAGATGTTCCAATTTGAAAAATTCATAACTTTCAAACCACACGTCCAAATTTTGCAAATTTTATATCAATGGATTCAGCAAAACAAGCCCTATCCAACCATGCACTTTGTTTAGTAAGTTGCTTCTGTTAAATTGACTGTTTTTGAAGAAACTTGTGTATGCATGTTTAGGATATAAAATTTGTAATAAAATGATTTTGGGGATAAAATCTTTGGCAAATGGTTTGTTTTGAACCTACTGACCATAGGAATCAATTTGTGGTTTCAAAAATGTATTTGGTGACGCAAAAGAATGAATCTTTGGTTTAAACCATTTCTAGTCAAATAAAAGTAATGTTTATTTATTAAAAATGCTTTTGGGAGAAAATCTTTGGAAAATGTTTTGGAATACACTCTCTGACCCCAAACACCAAGTTTTATGATTTGAAAATGTATTTGGTTAACCCTATAAAACTATTACTTTGCTAAAGACATTTTCAACCTCATAAAATAATGACTTGGTTTAAAAATGGTTTATGAAGTAAAATCTTTTGCAAATGGTTTTGCCACTTTATAAAATGATCATTAGGTGTTTTTTCAAATGTTTATAACCTATTAGAAACCACTTCTCCAAATAAAACAATCTTTAGCATGCTTGCATGCATTGTTTTGTCTCTATCATTTTATGTGATGTTTTGTTTGATTGGTAGATTGAAATTGTGCCTTGTTTGATTGAATTGTAGTGTCTTGAAGAGTGTGATTGTTGCAAGGACAAGGAGTGAACTTATACTATCTACCAAAAAGGCAAGTGATGCTTCATACTTTTGTCCCATTATTTTCACTACGCATTAGTGATATTTCTATGTAGGACTTGCATGGAATTTTTGCTAAGTATAAACTATGCCATGGGAAATCCTAATAGATGAAACCTTAGTATAATTTCCTAAGTTAAGATTCCTACTACTATCATGCTTAGCTTAGCTAATAGAAAACAAGGGTGGAATATATATTCATACTATGGAATATTTCCAAGTCAAGGACTTGTGTTTTGTTTAATAAAACAACTAAGTGAATGAATCACCTGGGTGGAATGGAAGGAATGGTTTGTGTTGAGTGGTTACACAAGGCCAGGGGACTGGTGAACCTTGTGTATCACACTTGTGGAATGCCACCCAGGAACAAAGAGATTTGAGATGTCAAATGTTGAGAAGCTTCAAGTGCAGCCACTTGGCATTATGGGCTCTGCCTGGATCATATAGGTTGCAATAGCTTAGCCAAATGGACAGTTGGTGGTAGGGGTTTGATAGGTTGGAGCGCGTCCATTCTGGTCTAAGGGAAGGCTTCTGAAAGATCTTGTCTTGGTGAAACCAAGTCTTGTGGGGAAAGTGCACCACCTCTACAGAGTGTAAATCTAAGTACTTAGCCATGTCCCTGGTAAAGGACAATTTGAGCATCAAGACATGGAAGCTATCAAGAATCTCCTCATCCCAATTTCTAAGTTAAAATCTTGTGGGTGAACAAGGGTTGAAGGATCACCAATTTCTATACGGAGATGCCTTGGGGATGATTTTGTCAAGCAAAAACTTTGTGTTTTCAAATGATAAGGAAAAACTATTTTGAGCAAAGCAAGCCTAAGCTCCACTTAGCCCAATGCATATAGATGATAGACTCCACTATACTACCATAGTATCAGTTGCCAATACAATTCAAATGTATTGACCCTTGTGGCTGTAACTTGTTATGTTGCAGGTTTGTTTGATATTAGAGAAGTTTATTGATTAGGATTACAAGTCTATAACCAACATGTCTGCCTGTGGCACTTTGAAGATGAAGAACCCCATGCTATTTGTTATATTCTGCTGAATTCTAATGAGATAGCCAAATGAGCTATGTAAGATGTAATAAATTATTTTATTCCTGGTTATAAAGTTGTATTATGACCTTTGTTTCTTGATATTACATCTTAACTGTGGATGCTAGCTATATATCCAGGGACTAGCATTGTAAACACAGGGATCTCTACCTTATTAAAGGTTGGGAACCTTCCATTATTTTCGGTGGTATTGAGTGTCTCTAGGAATAAGCTTTCAAGACCAAACACTACAACACCCAAGTCTTCAATTTGTGAGGTTTTTTCTTATTTCAATTGTTTAACAAATTTTAGGCAAGACTTGGTTAACTACAAGAGCTACAAAATGTACCCGATTAAATAACCATGCAAACAAAAATTTACTACAATATAGAGACTCACTCCACCGATATAACATCTTAACATCACTACTAACTATCATCGGTTTCTCAAACTTCAAAAGTGGGGAGTCATAAGGCATACATATCATGTTTGGTTCCACTTCTCTCTTCCCTTTTTATTTGTTTCTTGGAAACCTGAAGTCAATCACTCTCCTGCAAATTCATGAGAACTTCGAGGAGAAAAGAAAAATAAAGAAGGAATATAAAGATAAACGGAGAAATCTTTTTGTGTTTTTTGAGAAGGGCAATTAAAGAATAGAAAATTAGCAGCAAAGCTTGGCGTCAAAATCTCAAACAAAATAAAATAACTAACATAAAGTGTTGGGGAAACCAACACAAGTGC
This sequence comes from Avena sativa, assembly GCA_916181665.1. Lineage (NCBI taxonomy): Eukaryota > Viridiplantae > Streptophyta > Magnoliopsida > Poales > Poaceae > Avena > Avena sativa. Next base: position 166,908,262 of record OV702283.1, on the reverse strand, counting down.
TTATAAACTCAAATAAAAGCATAACCTTAAAAATGAAATAAAGGAAACGAAAGCCAAAATATAAAAATAGATAGAAAACCTCCCCAAGCTTAAGATTTTGCAAGCCCTTCAAATCATTGTGGTGGGGGAAAAGTTGTAACTCCAGTCCGCAAATTGAGTTGATAAGTTACTTGTTGTTGCTTGGAGGTTCATGGCGAAATTATGCATCCCTACCAAAGTTCCTCCAAGTTTGTTGGAAATCTTGATATGTAGCGAACCGGCTTGGTGGCTGCTGCTCCTTATGAGGGATTTATTGCTCCTCTTATTGGTCCTCATCCTCTTCCAGAATCTCTTCCTCGGGTTGGGGTTTCTCAACATGCAGGTCATAAAGCACACATCCTTCCTCGATAGAGAAAGGATAATTAAGGAAAGGGGCGGGGTAGAGACGCCCAGCTCCAGCAAAATGCAGATAGTAAACACCACCTCTCCTAGTGACCATTCCACAAGCCCTCAAAGTAGAGAAACCAACACGTCGCTCACCTAGTACCGGTTGTAACTCACCTAGGTCGAGACCTAGGACATTCGTGAGCATGATGATGACGCCTCCAAAGTGATTGGTCCTTGGCTTTGGTGGGATTGGTACTCCAAGTAGCGCACAAAAATTGCGCCCAAGTGAAGTGACAAGTTTTCATAGTTGAAAGCAGCTTTTGCAAGGACTAAAATGTCCTCCTCATTGAGTCTTGTAAACTCATTACGTGCCTACAAGGTGTTAGCAATAACATAGAACAAATAGCGAATAGCAGGATGTTGAATATTTTTCCCTTTGCTGACTCTAGAAGTAAAGCTCATTCTATTATAGCAGAGTTCAGGGGAAGGTTCTATGTCAGTAAAAAATGCGTGCAGGGCATTAGGATCATTGTTAGGTAAACCAAAACAATTGCACCATTCATCAAGTGATAAATAATAATTATTGTTCATGAGTCGAAAAGAAATTCTATCCTCCCCATGCCATGCTTTGATGGTGCTTTTCAAAGATCTAAGAAATTCAATGGTTAACCGGCGATAGGTTGGTGCATCATGAAATACAAAGTTTTGCAGGCCAACTCTATTGCAAAGTAAATTAAAGCCATCAAAAATACCGAGTTGATTCAATGTGACGGGGCAAGCCCACTTGGTTTCCTTGACTTCTCGGTTTTGATCATGTCGAAACGATCACGGTGAGACTCATTCTTGAATCAAATCCCTAGGCGTTCCTGAGCTGCATTTGAGAAGAACTAGTGGAGGCAAGAGCATGTGTCTGGCTCCTCGTGTTCATATTCTAAAAATAAATAAATAAGAAAGAATTTTTTTTGATCAAATAGTAATATTCATAGCATAATCCTCATTGTTGAACACTAAAGAATCTCCTCAACATAATAATCTAGGCAAGATAATCATGGCAACTACTTCAAAATAAGTCTCACCCTAGATTGATAATGACAATAGATCAGAGATGAATTCGCGAAAATTAATTGGAGGATCGGACGAGAAACATACCGTAGATCACTTGTGTGCGTGGAAATCGAAAGAAATTGAGTAGGGGTGAAGATACCTTGAGGTTTTGAGAGAGTTTGGAGGTAGAAGAGAGAAAAAGGATTGGTGTTTGATGTTTTGGGTACCTCCCCGTGTGTTGAAGTGGTCGGACGCAACTATATGGTCGCAACTCTACGGCCAAAACACTTGTTCCCACCGTATAGTTGGTCAGACGGCAAAATTTTAGGGTTTCTAGGGTTTCTTTTCTGGCGGCTATAACTATATGGCCGGAACTATATGGCTAGAACTTTTGTTCCCGTCGTATAGTTGGTCATCAAACCTTCTGTATCCTGGGATGAAAAATTGTTGATGTCTCAAATAACTATACGGCCGGAGCTATACGACAGGAATTTTTATTCCCGCAATACAGTTGGTCGTTAAAGCTTCTGTACACATCAAAAAAAAATATTTCTTCAAGAATTACTTTTTAGACTGAAACTTAGCGAAACACCTTGTTTTGAATGAAAAACAACAGACTAAATTATCGACCAACTTTGGCGTGTATAAAACAGGAATTTTTAGTACCGTTGAATCTCTCCTTCTCACTGGAATTTTCCAAAACTCTTTATTCTATATAAAACTTAAACTAAAACTTAAAAACTTTACTCAAAACTTTATTTCACATGGGTTGCCTCCCATGCAGTGCTCTTTTATGGTCAATAGCTTGACCTTCATTTTGCTCACTTAGGCCATATGAGTGGAACACCCACACCAAAATAGTTGGCCTCTAAAGTAATGGCTTCATTATCATCTTGCTTGGCTTTCTTTTTCCTGGGAAATGAATAACAAAAGGATCCCACGAAGGCAATTGAAGCTTCACGTTCCCTTCATGCAAATTGATTAAATCCTTAATAGTTCTTAAGAAAGGATGGCCTAGTATAATAGGGGCAGTAGCATCTTCAGGCATGTCAATAATAACAAAATCAATAAGAGCAGGAAAGACTTTAACGTACACTAAGGTATTCTCTTTAATGCATACTGCTTGTTTAATGGTAGAATATGATTGATGCAATTTAAGTTTGGTGATTTCAAAAGAGCTAAGGTTTAACTTATTAAAAAGACTCTTTGGAATTGTTGAAACACTCGCACCTAGATCACAGAGTGCAGCTATTTCATTAGTTCCAATTTTAATCTTAATAGTAGGATCAAATATATCATCTATCTTAATAGCCAATTTTTTATCAATTTACTTATATTCTTCCTCAAGCTTACATACCTTTATTGCTACCTGGTTAACAAAGTGTTGATACATGGCTTCCTCATTTCCTTCACTTATCAGAATCTTGATATTGATCCTTTTACAAGAACTTCAACTTTGTAGTTCGGTGAAGGAGCATTGCTATATCAAGTTCTTCGGGCTCCTCCCTTTGGATTCTTATCATCTTGAGGTATTTTACTGGATTGGGCATACCTTTACTTGCAAATTTAGCTAGAATGAGAGTTTGACTCTCGGTTATCTTACCTAGATGTGCCACAACAATCCTTGTTCTTTCTTGGAGGGCCTATAAATCATTCCTCAAACTAACAGCTTGGTTAGATAATTTACCAAGCATACCATCATGATTCTCCTTAATTTTAACTAGAATATTGTTTTGCTCATTTTGTGAATCCATAAAAGATTTAAGAGTTTCTTGGAGACTACTATTACTTGATTCCATATTATTATTATTAGAGTTACCTGCAGGACTAGAATAATGTTTCTGAAAGTTTGGATTATAATTCTTCTTCCAAGCAGGGTTATAATCATTACGAGCTATGAAGTCTATTTCTTCAATTGGTTCGGGAGTAGCTCTTACCTGGGTTTCCTTACCTTTAACGGCTAATATGAGCTCATCCAACTTAGCATTGAGTTCTTCATTTTCTTGAGGTATGACGGAGTTCACCTTCTTTGTGTTTGATCTTTCCACATGCCATTGAGCATGGTTGTCTTGCATATTGTCTAGCAGCTGCTTTGCTTCGATAATTTGCTTACCCATAAATGTTCCTCCAGCTGTAGTATCTAGCATAGACTTAGACACAGGGTTAAGAGCATTATAAAATAAATGGAGAATTAACCAATCTTCCATCCCATGGCTGGGACAGTTTCTCATGCATTCTTTCATTCTCTCCCATGCAAGCGCTAGTGGCTCACACTCTTCCTGTCTAAAACCAGTAATATTAGATCCGAGTTGCATAGTCTTTGCAGGTGGAAAGAATTTAGTCATAAATAAAGAAGTACATTCCACCCATGATGCAATAGTATTTCGAGGCAAAGATAGCAACCATTCTTTTGCTCTTCCTCTAAGAGAGAATGGAAATAAGCGCAACTTGAATGTGTCGGGGTCAACATATTTAATGCGCATCATATCACATATTTCAGTGAAAGTATTTAAGTGCTGTCACATCCCAAGATTTCCAAATCTTGTTATGTGAAAAATAAATAAACAAAATAAACAATTGTTGATTTTTAGGGTGAGAAGAAACTTTTTGATTCCAGTTGGAAACATCCAAACCTATTTTGATCAAATAAATCCTAAAGGGATTTAAAAAGATAAACAATTAATAAAGAAAGTTTTAATAATTGGAATCATTATTTTTGGATCTTTTAATAAAAAGATTTGGTTTTCAAAAGCAAAGTAGAATTAATAAATAAGGATTATTTTATAGAGCCATATTAAATCTTGGCCAAGCTTTTGAAATAAAATATTTCTATTTTGATAAAAAGAGTAAAGGTTTATTTAAATAAAATAATGAGGATTTATTAATATCCAATTTTATTAAAGTAAAGGATTTTTCCTTTTTAATAAACACAAAAACTTGTTAATGTATTTTTAAAATAAGATTTCCAAGTGTTTTTGTTTTTCAAATGAAACCTACTGAAAAGGTTTTGGTTTGGTTTAGATTTCAAATAGAGTTTTTAATAAATTAAATCCTATTTGAATTAAAGACTATGATCTATTTATTTAATTATTAATAGATCCTAAAAGAATAAAAGAATTATTTTATTTTGGACTTTGAAATATGTTGATAAACAGAATAAAAATTCACCCAAAGTTTGGTGGTGATTTGAATTCAAATGGAGATTGAATAATATTATTAAATCTTATTTAATTAATATTAGAGCCTATTTTAAATAATTAAAGGACCCTAAAAAGAATAAATAAATTGTTCTGAATTTGACTTTGGAATGTGCTATTGATCAGTATATGAATCTACACAAATTTTGGTTGAGGTTTGAAATCAAATTGATGTTTGAATTAATTAAACAAAACCAAAACAGATTAATAGAAATGGAAAAAGGAAAAACAATATGAACAAAAAAAATATGAAAAGGACTCAGCCCAGCCAGCCCAGCCCACTAAGCCCACTCGCAGCCCACCTCTACCTCTCTCCCCGAAACGTTTTCTCACCGCAGGAAAAACCCACAGCGTCGCTGACTGCATGGACCCACCTTCCTTTTCTCTCTTAAGCCGACAAGCGGACCCCACCTGCCTCGTCAGCGTCTTCAGCCCGCAGACCCGTTCCTTCCCCTCACCTCGCCGGCTGTTTCTGGCTATAATCGCTCAAGTAAATTCGCGTCAATGCCTCAACAATTCAACCCCACGATCACGCGTACTAAGTCGCCTGCACCCCCTCTCTCTTTCCCCTCTTTCGCCCGGCCCTCTCTGCCCTAGGGCTGTTTCAATTTGGAACCACACCTCCACTGTCTCCGGCGAGCTCCACCTCCAATTCCGGCCATACCTCACTGCGCCTCGCCTCCTCAACCACACTAGATTGCTCCCCATCCCCTGAAGTTTCTCTCTGCACCCTCAGCTTGCCCGCGCTTGACCCATAGCATCGGCAACGACGACAACTGAGCATCACCGCCGTCGGCCTCGACTCCGATGAGCCCTCCTGGTAAGATTAGACCGTCCCTTTCCCCCTCTTGGATGCTCACATGATCGCGACTTCCATACGAACCTAACGGTGCCCTTTATTTGCCTTAGCATGCCGTATATCGTCGCCCCCGTCGACGAACAGACGAGCCCGAGGTGCAGCTCAACTCCGGCGAGGAATCCACGCCACCATCGTGCGCCCCTTGCCTTCTCGCGAGCACGACGAGCATCAGCGACACCACGCGAACCAGGTGAGCCATTATCCTTCCTCCCTTTCTTCCTGTAATCACCGCGACACCGTAGCCAGAGCCAGCGCCGCCATCTGCCGCCGCCAGCGCCGCCACTCGATGGCAAGCACGCTGTGCACCGTCCGATCTTGATCGCGTGGCCACGATAGAATTTAACCAAAGGGGTACGCTTGCTTCTGAGCCGTGTGATCCCACTTAAATCCAACGGCTGTCAGCAATCGATCCGAGCGAAGCGGTAGAGACGAATAGGAATAAGACACGTGGCCCTGGCTGTTTTAATAAAAACAGATTTGATCTATTTGTTGTTCAATTTTGTAAAAATCATAACTTTCAAACCACACGGCCAAATTTTACAAATTTTATATCAATGGAATCAGCAAGACAAGTACTTTCTGACCATGCACTTTGTTTAGTAAAATGTTTCTGTTAAATTGATTGTTTTTGCAGAAACTTATGTAGGCATATTTGGATTATAAAAATTGTCCTAAAATGATTTTTGAGATAAAATATTTGGCAAATGGTTTGTTTCGAACCTACTGACCATAGAAATCAATTGGTGGTTTCAAAAATATATTTGGTGAAGCAAAAGAATAAACCTTTGATTTAAACCATTTCTAGTCAAATAAAAATATTGTTTATTTGATAAAAATGCTTTTTGAAGAAAACCTTTGGGAAATGTTTTGGAATAAAATCTCTGACCCCAAGAACCAAGTTTTATGATTTAAAAATGTATTTGGTAAACCCTATAAAGATTGCTACTTTGATAAAGGCATTTTCAACCACATAAAATAATGATTTGGTTTGAAAAAGGTTTATGAGTAAAATCTTTTGCAAATAGTTTTGCCACTTTATAAAATGACCAATAAAGTGTTTTGGAATGTTTATAACCTATTATAATCCAATTTTGTAAATAAAACAAAGTTTGGCATGCTTGCATGCATTGTTTTGTTTCTATCATTTTATGTGATGTTTTGCTTGAATGGTAGATTGAAATATTGCTTGCTTGATTCAATTGTAGTGATTTGAAGAGTGTGAATATCGCAAAGATAAAGGAGTGAACTTATACTCTCTACCAAAAAGGCAAGTGATGCTTCATACTTTGTCCCATTATTTTCACTATGCATTAGTGATATTTCTAAGTAGGACTTGCATGGAATTTATGCTAAGTATAAACTATGCCATGGGAAATCCTAGTAGATGAAACCTTAGTAGAAATTTCCTAAGTTAAGATTCCTACTACTATTATTCTTAGCTTAGCTAGTAGAAAACAAGGGTGGATTATATTCATGCTATGGAATAATTCTAAGTCAAGGACTTGTGTTTTGTTTAATAAAACAACTAAGTAAATGAATCACCTGGGTGGAATGGAAGGAATGGTTTGTGTTGAGTGGTTCACAAGGCCCATTTCTATGGTTTACCATGTGTATCTCACTTGTGGATGGCCACCCAGGAACAAAGAGATTTGAGATGTCAAATGTTGAGAAGCTTCAAGTGCAGCCACTTGGCATTATGGGCTCTGCCTGGATCATATAGGTTGCAATAACTTAGGCAAATGGACAGTTGGTGGTAGGGGTTTGATAGGTTGGAGCGCGTCCATTCTGGTCTAAGGGAAGGCTTCTGAAAGATCTTGTCTTGGTGAAACCAAGTCTTATGGGGAAAGTGCACCACCTCTGCAGAGTGAAAAATCTAAGTACTTAGCCATGTCCCTCGTAAAGGACAATTTGAGCATCAAGACATGGAAGCTATCAAGAATCTCCTCATCCAAATTTCTAAGTAAAAACTTGTGGTTGAACAAGGGTTGAAGGATCACCAATTTCTATTGGGAGATGCCTTCGGTGATTTTGTCAAGCAAAAACTTAGTGTTTTCAAATGATAAGGAAAATGTATTTTGAGCAATGCAAGCCTAAGCTCTACTTAGCCAAATGCATATAGATGATAGACTCCACTATACTACCATAGTATCACTTGCCAATACAATTCAAATGTATTGACCCTTGTGGCTGTAACTTATTATGTTGCAGGTTTGTTTGATGTTAGTGAAGTATATTGACTAGGATTACAAGTCTACAACCAACATGTCTGCCTGTGGCACTTTGAAGATGAAGGACCCCATGCTATTGTTATATTCTGCTGCATTGTATTGAGATAGCCAAATGAGCTATGTAAGATGTAATAAATCATTTTATTCCTGGTTATAAAGTTGTATTATGACCTTTGTTTCTTGATATTACATCTTAACTGTGGATGCTAGCTATTGATCCAGGGACTAGCATTGTAAACACAGGGATATCTACCTTATTAAAGGTTGGGAACCTTACAAGTGCATACCTGCATATTCTATAGCAGAGCCTCCAAATTGATTTTGTTGAACCAAACTTAAATAGTGGGGCTTAATTTCATAATCTTTAGCAGCAATTGCTGGCTGAGTAATAGGAGTATGCAAATAATCATTGTTGGGAGTTGCAAACTCCCCAAGATTCTTTTTAGCCATACTTCCTATGTTTTTGTATTTTCTTAAACAAGTACTAATGATGATAAAACAAGAATTAAAAGTCTAACTAATTTTTTTGGTTTTTCAAATAAAGACTGAAAGCAAACTAACAAAATTAAAAAAGAGAATTAAAACTAGCAAGGTTCCTACTAACCTCACTAGGGTAGCTATTGCTTCCTCGGGAACGGCGCTAGAAAAAAGGTTGATACCTTCGATCCGGATTACAGATGTAGTATAGCTCTTTTTCCATAGTAGACCTAGGTTTATCAAATCCTCGGGTAGCAGAAAGAAAAGTGAGATTACTTAAACGAACCTTCAAGGCTTTTAGAATTCCTATTGCATTTTCACTGGACCAAGAGTTTGCGATCTTTTGTTGTTGTTGACGATGGAGAGAGAGAGAGGGGCTTGGGTCTTAGGTTTTCACCAGTACGTGTGCAAAACATCTGATGGGAATAATAGATAATAATAAAGTATGCATGTAATCATTAGAGCAAGATAATTATATGTGGGCAGTGTATCCATAAATGTTATTGCCTCTGCAACCGCTTATAGCAATAACCTACTAGTCTCATACGTAGAAGAAAGATAATAATGATATGCATCATGATGTCACCATTAATCCCAAGTAAGTTCCTCACATACAGCCGTACTACCCCTTCTGTCACTGGGTTCGCATCCTGCAGATCAGTCATTACTCACACTCCCTTTACCTGGATCAATCCTCGGGGTCTTGGGTACCTGACAAGTCCTTAGATTAAGGCAAGAGAGGGTACTACAATCATCATGTCATACAAACTAATACATGATCCCATCTATGATAAGTAACATGCACAAAAAGCTACATGGATAGGCCGAAGCCCTTAGCCCAAGGAGAATTACTCACACATAGATATGACATTGACAATCATAAACATTGTAATAGAGATCATAAGTTTGATAGAAAATAGTCTTATAATGTCGCCAATTGGATAAGAGATCTAATATTACAAGTGGTGCAAGATGGCTATGGTGGTGGAGAAGGGTTTAGAGATTTAGATCTAGATCCATTCCTCCGGCGTGGCGGCTTCTGGTGGCAGGGAGAGTTGGGGTCGAAAAGAGCAAGAGCTTTCCCGTCGCCCGAAGCCTCTTTATATAGGGGTCCCTTCACGAAAGTTGTTCTATTTGACCTAATGAAGTCGATGCCAACTATACGACCAACATAAAATTCCCACCGTATAGTTGGTCGTTAAAGCTTCAGTATTAACTTCATGGCTCTTGGTTTCTTTGACGTGTTGGAAATCTCGTATCTTTGGCATTTATGTAGTGATTCCCATAATCATACGTCATTATCTGTGCAGGAAAAAATAGCAAGAAAGGATTGCATACCCCTTTGATCATTAGGCATTAGTGGCAATACTTAGAGAGATATTTCATCAAATATATGAATAATATCTAGTTTCAATGCGGACGTGGATGGCTATATTTCACAGCCGTCAAACAACATAGTCGTCAACGCAATGTTCGGGTACGGAGGACGAGGAGGGCGCGGCGGCAGCCGGGGATGAGGTAACAGAACTTCCCGAGTCTATGGTAGAGGAGATCAGCAGCCCAGAAAATCATACTCCTAGGTGGACATTGCAAACAACTCTTGTCTACATCACCCGGACGGTAATGGAGGTTCTACCCATACCAATGCTGAGTGTCGTTTCAATGATGACATCAAGAGAGATGAATATGCTGGCTATAGGGCCAAGGGATGCAAAGGAAAGAAAAACTCCAAAAAAGGCAAGGAAGTCAAGGAAGATTCTGACATGGAAGAAGCGGATGCCGCATCGGATGGAAAGAAGTATTATCCACAAAGAAAGAAACTTATGTCTGTTTCCTTGGAACTTAGCTGGCTATGGTTAGAAAGGAGGTTCTCCATGAGATCAATGCCACAGTTTCTCCTGTCCCCTAGTTTTTGGATTGGTCAGACATAATCATCACCTTTGACCGAAGCGATCACCCAAAGAAAACACATCGTCGGGGAAAGTACCCTCTGGTCGTCAATCCTCTTATTGATGGATATGAGTTCTCTAAAACACTCATGGACGATGGTAGTAGCATCAACATCCACTACATTGAAATGCTACGCCGCATGAAGATTCATGAAAGACAGTTAAACCACAGCAATGTGACGTTTCATGGCATTGTACCAGGAAGACAGGAGGATTCTCTAGGTGAGATCACATGGACATGACATTCGGAACTCCGGATAACTATCGGACCGAGCCACTCTCCTTCGAGGTAGTACCGTTCAAAAGTGCTTACCACGCCATCTTTGGATGTCCGGCTTACTGGACATTCATGGCTCGCCCCTGCTACATATATAATATGATGAAGCTTCCAGGTCCCAACGACGTCATCACTATCTGGGGAAACCCCAAGAAAGCACGAGATTGCGAGGAAGGATCTGCCACCTTTGCTGAAGCCATGCTACACAGCCAAGAGTACCAGGAGATCAAGAAGAACATTGATCCGTCTGAGATGCCCTCTAAAAAGAACGAGGTGCTGAAGTTGAGTCTGCAGTTAAAGGCATCAGAAGAGACGAAGAAGACATCGCTGAAGGAAGATGATCCCTCCAAGTCAACAAACATAGGGGTAGGCTTAGACCTTGCATAGGAAAGCACACTCGTCAAGTTCCTCAAAGCTAATAAAGATATCTTCTCATGCCAACCTTCTGACATGACCGGAGTACCTAGGGAACTTGCCGAGCACTCTCTTAATGTGTACCCTGATGCTAAACCCATCAAACATTCCTTACAACGGTTTGGTGATGGAAAGCACAAAGATATAGCTAAGGAATTAGCCCGACTAGAATTATCTGGATTTATCGCAGAGGTCATCCATGCTGAATGGGTGGCAAATCATGTACTCGTCCCTAAAAAGGACACTATTGATTTAAGGATGTGCATTGATTATACTTCCTTGAACAAGGCTTGTCCTAAATATTCATTCCCTTTGCCAAGAATCGATCAAGTTATTGACTCCACAGTAGGGTCAAAATTACTCTGTTTTCTCGACGCATATTCCAGATATCACCAAATACCGATGAAAAATCAGATCAATAAAAGACGTCTTTCGTCACACCTTTCGGAACCTTCTGCTGTAAAACTATACCTTTCGGCTTAAAGAAAGTAGGAGCTACATATCAACACACCATGCAGCGTTGCCTTAACGATCAAATTGGACGCTATTTCCATGTATACATAGATGATATCACAGTGATGTCCAAAAAGAAGGAAACAATTATTTTTGACTTAGAGGAAACATTTTCTAGCCTACGAAAATTCAACATAATGCTAAATCCAAAGAAGTGCTTCTTTGGAATCCCAACCAAAAAATTGTGAGGTTTCATCGTGTCTAAAATAGGCATAGAGGTGAACCGGGACAAAATCAAGGCTATACTAAACATTACCAGGCTGACACGCCTAAAGGACGTACAACGACTCACTGGTTGCGTCACAGCAGTGAGCCGGTTTAGCAGCCGGCTTGAAGAAAGAGCCGCACCTTTATACAAGCTCTTGAAGAAAACCGACAAATTTTTTTGGACCAAGGAAGCCGAAATTTCTCTACGGAGTTTAAAAGATTTACTTTCAAATCCACCAATTCTCGCAGCACCAGAGCCATAGGATCCTATGTTACTTTACATTGCAGCGACTAACAAGGTTGTAAGTGTGGTAACATCAGTGGACCGCGAGGAATAAAATCATGAGCATAAGGTGCGCCATCTAACTTATTACCTAAGTGAAGTCCTGACAGAGTCAAAACAAAGGTATCGACATTACCAAAAGCTAGCCTATGGATTATTCTTCATTGCCAGAAAGCTATGACATTATTTTCAAGAACACAAGATCACAGTGGTGAGTACTTCTCTCCTGCAAGATATTATGAACAATCGCGACGCCACAGGACGTGTCACAAAGTGGCAAATAGAGCTTGTAGCTTTTGACATTGAGTACAAGCCACAAACAGCAATCAAATCCCAAATACTTTCCGATTTCATCGGTGATTGGACAAAGACGACAGAAAACACAAGTCCTCCAGACTCGGAATTTTGGACCCTTCATTTTGACAGATCAAAAGCACAAGGAGGCTCGAGGGCTGGCGTGGTGCTCAAGTAACCCCAAGGAGATAAGCTATTCTATGTATTACAGATACACTTCACGACAACCAATAATATTGTCGAGTATGAAGCACTGTTACATGGAATACGCATGGCCAAAAACATTGGCGTCACTCGACTCATTTGTTACGAAGACTCGGATTTAGTTGCTGAGTAAGTATCTGATATCTGTAATGCAAATAAGCACATGGCAGCATACAAAGTTGTTGTGGATGAATTTTCTAAATTGTTCAGGGTTTTGAGGTTCAACACATCCCTCGAGCAAAAAATGAGGAAGCAGATGCTCTATCCAGAATAGGCTCTACGCGGAAACAAGTCCTGGATGGTGCTTTCCTAGAGCACCTAAGCGTTCCCTCCATCACAGGAGTTGTTGAGGACTATCCGATGAAATCTGACTCACCTTTAGTAGCAGTTCTGGCTGTAATCCTCAGCTGGACAACACCCTATCTGGATTTCCTGATAGACGGAAAATTACCCAAAGACGAAGTTCTTGGATGGCAGATCGTCCGACGAGCAAAAGCCTATACGATAATTAACGTTGATCTCTATAAGCGGAGTGTTTCTAGGGTTTTTCAGCGTTGTATTTCTTTAGAAGAAGGAGGGGAAATCTTACGGGAAATCCATGAAGGCGGATGCGGTCACCATGCTGCATCCAAATCCTTAGTGGAAAATGTTTTTCAACATGGGTTCTTTTGGCTCATAGCTAAGGCGTATGCCGAGAAACTGGTCAAACGTGCAAAGGCTGCCAAAAGTATGCCCATCAAGCACATGTTCCGGCTGATCAGATAAGAACAATCCCTATTACATGGCCAAATGCGGTCTAGGGATTGAGGCTAAACCCATAACAAATTGTGATGGAGCCACGGCCAGAAAGTTCGTCGAGGAAGTGATTATCAGATTCGGATATTTGCACATTATCATTACTAACAACGGGAGAAAATTTTCAATGGAAGAATTAGCCGAATTCTGTGAAGAACAAGGGATCCAACTTGATATTGCATCAGACGCACATCCACAAGCCAATGGACAAGTCAAAAGATCAAATGGTCTCATTTTACAAGGACCCCGACCTCATCTCGAGGCACCACTTCATTGCGTCGCGGGGTCTTGGGCGAAAGAATTACCGTCTGTGATATGGAGCTTGTACAACTCCTAACAGTTCAACCGAATACACTCCTTTATCTTGGTCTATGGTGCAGAGGCAGTTCTTCCGAGTGATTTAATTCATCAGTATCCTAGAGTCAAAGCATATATCGAAGAAAATGCAGAAGTGTCTCGACAAGATGATCCCGACATAGTCGAAGAAGTTCGCGGCGTTGCTGAGTAGAGATATACAGGCTATTAGCAAAAGTTACGCAAGTATCATAGTTAGAGAATACAAAATCGTTCTTTCAGAAAGGGTGAATTGGTTCTCTGACTCGTGCAAAAAAGAAAGCACAAACTTTCCCCAATTTGATAAGGACCTTTTATGACCAGTCATGTTCTGCATAATGGGACATATTATTTAACTAATATGAGACCAATCAAGGAAAGACCTGACACTCAGAAAGGGAATAGATCTGTTGGTAGCACAGACCCGGATGAATTAGACCGTCCTAGGAATATTGCACAGCTACATTCTTTCTATTCTTAGTTATATTTTCTTGTAATCATATATGTACATGTTCAAAGAGAAATAGAGTATTGGTTTCCTCAAATATTTTTTACTGAGAAGTTTTTTACCATCTTATTTCCAAAGAGCATGTTAATTTCAAAAATCCCAGAATGCTTGAAATTACTTTATGCCATGTTTATTCTTGTTATGATTTTTGAATATCTATAAAAATGTTACCTTAGGGTGTAAATCTCATGTTTATGCTTTGGTTTTTTATCTGAATGCTTAGATGCGTGAATATTTCGAGTAATGAATTCTTGGTACTAGAAGTCGGCTTTGTTTCCAAGTTTAAAATGTTTTAGCAATTGCATTTCGTTGACTCGGCAAAGTTTCCGTGCTAAATTTTGGCCGTCTCATGAAAGGGACGAGGTAGACAACCAGATAAAACCAGAAGTTTAAAAACGAAGTGCTTAAGAAATTTTCAACCATACACATCAAATGTATACAAAAAGTGCTAAGTAGCAAAGCATAAGTTCTTAAATACCAGCACATTCAAACACAAAATATAGTGCCCATCGTTACATACCAAATGAAATGTATTAGGATAATGCATCAAGTGTTTCATGATAGAGATTCAGGAGGCGGTGGTGGAGACCTTGGAGCGCTGGAGTCGACATTGTCGACTTGCTCCGGAGGCTCGGAAGTTTCTTCATCTTCAATAAGGCTATCTTCTGGCTCTTTGGGTGTGGCATCCCACAAAACCACTACTAGAAAATCGCGTTGTTTTGTGCATTGCATCATCATGACCGCATGCTCATGTCATCATGCCACATTGCATTTGAGCATCGTCATCATCATGCATATTATTTTGCCTAAAAACTATTTGCGAAAGACAATCGTTTTCTAAAATTAACCCTCCTTCTATTTCAAATTAAACCCCCGGATGATTCTGGATATTTTGTTTGTCTAAAAACTAGTTACAAAAATGTATTGCAAACAAATAAAATGTTTATTATTTTTTTTAGTGGGGCAGTCGAACGGGCCGAATGACCCGAACGACCACCCCCATTTTCAAATCGGTCCACCCCTTCACCCTTTTCTACCTAGTCCTATTCTACCCACCCCCAGCCACATCACTCCCTCCAATAGTCTCTCGCCACCTCACCCTCTCCCTCCCCTCTACCCAATCCGGTGCTGCCACCTAGACTAAACCCTCCTCTCTTCCTCTCTCCTTCCTCTCTCCACAACCAGACAGCACACAACACCACACCCACCAACCCCTGCCTGGCCCGCTGCCCCTGGGTCCCACTCCCTGACCCCACGTCCTCCCCCTGGCCCACCTGCCAGCTCTCTCTCTCCCCACCCCACCGACACGCACCCCACATCCCCCCGTCTGCCCTGCTCCTTCCACGTTCCTTCCCCCACCTCCCTCCTCTGGCCTCCAGCGCCGCCCACCACCACGCTTCCCCCGACCTCGCCCTTCTTCCCTCTTCCACCTCGCCCGCCTCCGGCCGAGCGCCGCCCCGCCCCGCCACGACTCCCTCCTCGCTGCGCCCTCTCCCCATCCTCTCTCCTCCCGCCGCCTCGCTCCTCCCCGGGCTCGGTCCCTCCTTCCCCGCCACCGGCCGCGCCACCCCTTCCCCTCCGCGCCTCCCCGCCTTCCTCCGCGCGGCGCGCCGCCCCCGGCCGCTGCCCCGTGCCCGCCTCCGGTCCCCCGACGCGCTCGCTCCGACCGCCGCCTCGCGGAGCTCCTCCGGCCGCCCCCGACACCGCGCCCGCCGCCAGATGCTCCCTCTGTCCGCCGCCGTTCTCGCCTCCCCAACCCTCTGCAAGCCTTCCCTCCTCCCCGAGGCCGACCTTGGCCGCCCTCCTCCTGCGGCCGCCCTCTGCTCCCCCATCTTCCGCCGCCGTTCGCCGCTCTCACCGCCGGCTTTCGCCCGGACCCGACCTCCACCGTCAGCCTCAGGCCCCGCCACCGGTCCATCCCCCCGCATCGGGCCGCCAGCGCCCTGCCTCGCTGGGTCCTGGTAGCCCCGCGTCCGGCAGCTTCCTGTCCTTGATGCCAGCGCCCCAAGAGCTCCTTTGATCGGACGATGACCAAGACACCCCTTTGCCTATGAGGCATTGTGTCGATATGTTGTTGACGTGTTCCCTGTACGCTGTTGGCCCGTTTCCTTTGCTCGTTGTAACTCCAACGTCTATGTGTGCTAGCTCATCCGCGGAGTCTAAGACTCAAGATCTTCGCGGAGCCCTCATCCTTTTTGGCCGAGGTGTTGTCCGAGAGAAAGGCCGTGTCAAGTCCGTCATCGACATTGAAGCCGGAACCACATGTTGTCCTTCATGGATTCGATGCACTCGGCGCCCAACCCCGAAGACCGATCCGGATACCTCGACACCCCAAGGTCTTCTACACGGACGACATGATCTTCGTCACGGACGCCGAGACCCCTGGACCCGAAGACCGATCCCGTACCCGGTGCCGCTCCATGAACTCCGAAAACCCCGGTACCGGACAAGTTCACCTTCGACCTCGAGTTCTCCTACACGGATACACTGAGTTCTCCAACGAGGACACCAAAGGCCGTCAACATGAACCGAAGACCACGGATGCGACAAGATCGACTTCCGTTATCCGAGGCCGATCCCGTCGAACCCTGACCCTGAGACCAACCCCGAACCCCGGAACCCCAAGTTCGTCGAGCCCCCCCTAATGTGTGACTCCTTTCCCGAGCCCTATTTTATAAATGCTAAACATAAAACCTATTGCATATTAAATTGTCATACTCTCATGCATATTTGTGTGGTTTGGGGGCCTTATGCCGATTCACCTTATAATTAAATATGGGGCCCATATGCGGGCAAATCTAGTCTCATATCGGCCTCATTTAAACTTGTGTAGCGAACCCGTATTATCTTTTGCCATGTAATACAACATTTAAATTGCGGGGGTTTCTAAATAACTTGAACCGTTTAATAAATTGTCGGGACCCCGATTCCGCTTAATATGACCTAATCGCATTGCACCTTTGCCATGCCATGCATCATACATGCATCATGCCGATCTTCTGCCGTTGTATTAAGTATTGCATCCGGTGTTTATTCTAGTGTTTTGCTTCTTCGCGGATTGGGCCGTTGAGTTGATGTGAGCTTCTCCCCGATCTTCGGTCGAACCTTCGGCAATGTTTTCAGGCGAGCATCTCCCCCTTTCTACCTATCTTACTTTTATAGTATTTATTCCCTCCTGTTGATCTATTGCTATCTGTGTTGCGATGCTTTAGTTTCCGTACCTGTGATATACCGTGCAGCCCTATATTGCCTTGGACACATCCTATTACCTATTGTTTGGTAGATAGTTGGACTTGCGCGGCGTAGTCGCTTGCTCAAGTGATGTTGCGTGTCGTCAAGTGCCACAGTTGTTGATGTATTGCCGCATGTTGATGTTGGATATGATCATGGTTTTACTTATCGTTCACTTTAATTCCTGTATAACAACTAAAATTGAAGTAAGCAGAGGCATCGGTGGGTGATAGATAATATTTGGTTTCCGAACGCCCACTTGTGTCCCGTAGGACCCCGAGTACTTGATACTTGTTCCTTGATTTATCGCGCTATCCACATCCGGGAGGTATATGGGACCCCCCTGAGCCAGAGCATGATTCATTCTTATTTCTTGGGGCCACAAACTAGTTTGAGGTTTTATTTACGATCCTGTACTTATGCCATGCTTTACTGCTTTATTTACGATTGTGCGAGGAGCACACTGTACTGTTTAGGATTTGTGACCCGTTTTCGCGGTATCGACAAGCCCAGCCACACTTTCGGGTTCCCAGTCGTTTACAGCCGGCCCCACAAACCTTGAGGCCATCTCGAAGTCAGCTAACTTTGTTGCGGGTCTACTTTAAGGGGTGGCCCCCTGAAATATTTCTGAATCTTGTGATTGCTTTGTCGTGAAGGCCTCGTTGGGTTTTGATTTGGTTTTTCCGAGGTTGATCGAGTGTGTGTTGCTATTGGTGCACCCCGGCCGGGTAAAACTTTCTGAAAGCCGTGTCCGCGGTTATGGACGACTTGGAGCACAGTATCTCGACCATAGACAAGCATAACTAAAGTTTATTGCTATAAATTTGACTTTATAATGACTAGTAATCAGCTCCACTATAATGGAATGGCTAAATAATACTGCCCACAACTGCTTGTTTGGATTGTCGCTTGCGACCATTGTACCTGACTAGTAAATATTGCAACTACAACGGAATGGCTAAATAAAAGTACCAACAACTGCTGGGTTTTGGGTTATCTCATGCTAATTGTATCTGACTAGTAAGTGCTGCCACTATAACGGAATGATTAACTAAAATGACCCACCGCTTATTTTATCAGGATGATTATCTATACCTGACTAGTAATTGCTGCAACGATAACGGAATAAATAAAACTGCCAACGGTGTGAGTGCCTCGGTTGACTTCCTCGATCGGTCTCGAGGGGGAAACACCAGGATGGGTTTGTTTGGTGTTAGTTTCAGGTTGGATCCGGATAGGTCATTTCTTATCCCTCTCTGATAACCGCCAGTCGTATCGAGTCTCTATAGGTTGTTTAGCACATGCTGCCGCTGCCGCTCAGTCCACCATACCTTTGTAGGCGAGGACCGCCGAATTCTAGTCTCGCCGTGTACTGGCCTCAGTACTGACGCTCCTCTTTTTCCTTTGCCCTTTGTCGGCACCCCTTTTGTTTAAGCAGGTTTTGAGATCGACGTCGTTAGTAGGGTTACCCTTCCGGCTTGGCCTGGGCAGGGTTATGGACGCCATTGGTTACTCTTCAGGGCTCTTAGCCCCATTTGCATCTTGTCCGTAGTCGGACGCTCTATCATTTTCAAGGTGATTTGGATCTTTGTATATTATATCTGTATTCTTGACTCTTTTGAGTCGCTGTTATATATATCTGTTCTGTGGGTCCCATCGAGGACTGTTGTGTAATGTTATTACTTCGTTCTCCACCCGCACGAAAGTGCCTGGTGGGCACCTTTGAATCGTTTCTATGCGGGTTTGGCGAATTTCGCTAAAACTTGCATAGGGCCGATTCTGAGGGTGTTACAGAGTGGTATCAGAGCTCAGCAGTTGCGATACCCCACAAGTCCAGCCTATAGGATAACCTAGCTAACGGCCGAAGTAGAGTGTCAAAACTATTTTTTTCAAAATCGGTTGGATAGTTCTGATTAGGTCTGATTTTACTCCTTACCCCTCTGCTATTCTCCTCTTACCTCTACGTGTTTTTAATCCGCTCTCGTCTCTTTCTTCGAGTCCAGGAATTCTCGTGGTTGGGTTTCCGTCGTACCTTCAGGGTTTCGCTTCCTCCTTTGGTAACGGTGATGCTACGTCCGGTGTTCATGCTGCCCGAGGAATCCATCTTCTGTGGTACCATTCTTTGTTCCTTGTTTGTGCCTTCTGGTGTTTTCCGACGCGACGACATCATCTACGCTAGATCCGATGCAGAGTCTGCATCACTCCTTTGTTTCCGGAGCTCGGTTGTCGAGATCTTCAGTCTAAATCTTGAGGGTTGGTTGCATAATCTATCGGTTCGTGTACAGAGTAATGCTTTGAGTGCGGGATGGAGTCGCGACCATACCACTACTCTTATCATTTGCTGTTGTATATTGAATGGTGGATCGATGCAATTCTTACTCCGTCCATGAAAGTTAGAGGTGGCCTTGCCTTTAACTTCGTACGTTGTTTATCCGGAGTGCTCTCTTGACGAACGGGGGCAGCGACCTCTTGTTAGTGGTGTCGCGAAGATCTACACGAAGCGAGAAGACGCAGATCGCCGACCTTCCTTCCGGTACCATGAGGCGGATCTCGAGGGCGAGATCCATTGTTAGTGGTGTCGAATTGTGGCATCCCGCAAAACCACTACTAGAAAATCGCGTTGTTTTGTGCATTGCATCATCATGACCGCATGCTCATGTCATCATGCCACATTGCATTTGAGCATCGTCATCATCATGCATATTATTTTGCCTAAAAACTATTTGCGAAAGACAATCGTTTTCTAAAATTAACCCTCCTTCTATTTCAAATTAAACCCCCGGATGATTCCGGATATTTTGTTTGTCTAAAAACTAGTTACAAAAAATGTATTGCAAACAAATAAAATGTTTATTATTTTTTTTAGTGGGGCAGTCGAACGGGCCAAATGACCCGAACGACCACCCCCATTTTCAAATCGGTCCACCCCTTCACCCTTTTCTACCTAGTCCTATTCTACCCACCCCCAGCCACATCACTCCCTCCAATAGTCTCTCGCCACCTCACCCTCTCCCTCCCCTCTACCCAATCCGGTGCTGCCACCTAGACTAAACCCTCCTCTCTTCCTCTCTCCTTCCTCTCTCCACAACCAGACAGCACACAACACCACACCCACCAACCCCTGCCTGGCCCGCTGCCCCTGGGTCCCACTCCCTGACCCCACGTCCTCCCCCTGGCCCACCTGCCAGCTCTCTCTCTCCCCACCCCACCGACACGCACCCCACATCCCCCCGTCTGCCCCGCTCCTTCCACGTTCCTTCCCCCACCTCCCTCCTCTGGCCTCCAGCGCCGCCCACCACCATGCTTCCCCCGACCTCGCCCTTCTTCCCTCTTCCACCTCGCCCGCCTCTGGCCGAGCGCCGCCCCGCCCCGCCACGACTCCCTCCTCGCCGCGCCCTCTCCCCATCCTCTCTCCTCCCGCCGCCTCGCTCCTCCCCGGGCTCGGTCCCTCCTTCCCCGCCACCGGCCGCGCCACCCCTTCCCCTCCGCGCCTCCCCGCCTTCCTCCGCGCGGCGCGCCGCCCCCGGCCGCTGCCCCGTGCCCGCCTCCGGTCCCCCGACGCGCTCGCTCCGACCGCCGCCTCGCGGAGCTCCTCCGGCCGCCCCCGACACCGCGCCCGCCGCCAGATGCTCCCTCTGTCCGCCGCCGTTCTCGCCTCCCCAACCCTCTGCAAGCCTTCCCTCCTCCCCGAGGCCGACCTTGGCCGCCCTCCTCCTGTGGCCGCCCTCTGCTCCCCCATCTTCCGCCGCCGTTCGCCGCTCTCACCGCCGGCTTTCGCCCGGACCCGACCTCCACCGTCGGCCTCAGGCCCCGCCACCGGTCCCTCCCCCCGCATCGGGCCGCCAGCGCCCTGCCTCGCTGGGTCCTGGTAGCCCCGCGTCCGGCAGCTTCCTGTCCTCGATGCCAGCGCCCCAAGAGCTCCTTTGATCGAACGATGACCAAGACACCCCTTTGCCTATGAGGCATTGTGTCGATATGTTGTTGACGTGTTCCCTGTACGCTGTTGGCCCGTTTCCTTTGCTTGTTGTAACTCCAACGTCTATGTGTGCTAGCTCATCCGCGGAGTCTAAGACTCAAGATCTTCGCGGAGCCCTCATCCTTTTTGGCCGAGGTGTTGTCCGAGAGAAAGGCCGTGTCAAGTCCGTCATCGACATTGAAGCCGGAACCACATGTTGTCCTTCATGGATTCGATGCACTCGGCGCCCAACCCCGAAGACCGATCCGGATACCTCGACACCCCAAGGTCTTCTACACGGACGACATGATCTTCGTCACGGACGCCGAGACCCCTGGACCCGAAGACCGATCCCGTACCCGGTGCCGCGCCATGAACTCCGAAAACCCCGGTACCGGACAAGTTCACCTTCGACCTCGAGTTCTCCTACACGGATACACTGAGTTCTCCAACGAGGACACCAAAGGCCGTCAACATGAACCGAAGACCACGGATGCGACAAGATCGACTTCCGTTATCCGAGGCCGATCCCGTCGAACCCTGACCCTGAGACCAACCCCGAACCCCGGAACCCCAAGTTCGTCGAGCCCCCCCTAATGTGTGACTCCTTTCCCGAGCCCTATTTTATAAATGCTAAACATAAAACCTGTTGCATATTAAATTGTCATACTCTCATGCATATTTGTGTGGTTTGGGGGCCTTATGCCGATTCACCTTATAATTAAATATGGGGCCCATATGGGGGCAAATCTAGTCTCATATCGGCCTCATTTAAACTTGTGTAGCGAACCCGTATTATCTTTTGCCATGTAATACAACATTTAAATTGCGGGGGTTTCTAAATAACTTGAACCGTTTAATAAATTGTCGGGACCCCGGTTCCGCTTAATATGACCTAATCGCATTGCACCTTTGCCATGCCATGCATCATACATGCATCATGCCGATCTTCTGCCGTTGTATTAAATATTGCATCCGGTGTTTATTCTAGTGTTTTGCTTCTTCGCGGATTGGGCCGTTGAGTTGATGTGAGCTTCTCCCCGATCTTCGGTCGAACCTTCGGCAATGTTTTCAGGCGAGCATCTCCCCCTTTCTACCTATCTTACTTTTATAGTATTTATTCCCTCCTGTTGATCTATTGCTATCTGTGTTGCGATGCTTTAGTTTCCGTACCTGTGATATACCGTGCATCCCTATATTGCCTTGGACACATCCTATTACCTGTTGTTTGGTAGATAGTTGGACTTGCGCGGCGTAGTCGCTTGCTCAAGTGCTGTTGCGTGTCGTCAAGTGCCACAGTTGTTGATGTATTGCCGCATGTTGATGTTGGATATGATCATGGTTTTACTTATCGTTCACTTTAATTCCTGTATAACAACTAAAATTGAAGTAAGCAGAGGCATCGGTGGGTGATAGATAATATTTGGTTTCCGAACGCCCACTTGTGTCCCGTAGGACCCCGAGTACTTGATACCTGTTCCTTGATTTATCGCGCTATCCACATCTGGGAGGTATATGGGACCCCCCTGAGCCAGAGCATGATTCATTCTTATTTCTTGGGGCCACAAACTAGTTTGAGGTTTTATTTACGATCCTGTACTTATGCCATGCTTTACTGCTTTATTTACGATTGTGCGAGGAGCACACTGTACTGTTTAGGATTTGTGACCCGTTTTCGCGGTATCGACAAGCCCAGCCACACTTTCAGGTTCCCAGTCGTTTACAGCCGGCCCCACAAACCTTGAGGCCGTCTCGAAGTCAGCTAACTTTGTTGCGGGTCTACTTTAAGGGGTGGCCCCCTGAAATATTTCTAAATCTTGTGATTGCTTTGTCGTGAAGGCCTCGTTGGGTTTTGATTTGGTTTTTCCGAGGTTGATCGAGTGTGTGTTGCTATTGGTGCACCCCGGCCGGGTAAAACTTTCTGAAAGCCGTGTCCGCGGTTATGGACGACTTGGAGCACAGTATCTCGACCATAGACAAGCATAACTAAAGTTTATTGCTATAAATTTGACTTTATAATGACTAGTAATCAGCTCCACTATAATGGAATGGCTAAATAATACTGCCCACAACTGCTTGTTTGGATTGTCGCTTGCGACCATTGTACCTGACTAGTAAATATTGCAACTACAACGGAATGGCTAAATAAAAGTACCAACAACTGCTGGGTTTTGGGTTATCTCATGCTAATTGTATCTGACTAGTAAGTGCTGCCACTATAACGGAATGATTAACTAAAATGACCCACCGCTTATTTTATCAGGATGATTATCTATACCTGACTAGTAATTGCTGCAACGATAACGGAATAAATAAAACTGCCAACGGTGTGAGTGCCTCGGTTGACTTCCTCGATCGGTCTCGAGGGGGAAACACCAGGATGGGTTTGTTTGGTGTTAGTTTCAGGTTGGATCCGGATAGGTCATTTCTTATCCCTCTCTGATAACCGCCAGTCGTATCGAGTCTCTATAGGTTGTTTAGCACATGCTGCCGCTGCCGCTCAGTCCACCATACCTTTGTAGGCGAGGACCGCCGAATTCTAGTCTCGCCGTGTACTGGCCTCAGTACTGACGCTCCTCTTTTTCCTTTGCCCTTTGTCGGCACCCCTTTTGTTTAAGCAGGTTTTGAGATCGACGTCGTTAGCAGGGTTACCCTTCCGGCTTGGCCTGGGCAGGGTTATGGACGCCATTGGTTACTCTTCAGGGCTCTTAGCCCCATTTGCATCTTGTCCGTAGTCGGACGCTCTATCATTTTCAAGGTGATTTGGATCTTTGTATATTATATCTGTATTCTTGACTCTTTTGAGTCGCTGTTATATATATCTGTTCTGTGGGTCCCATCGAGGACTGTTGTGTAATGTTATTACTTCGTTCTCCACCCGCACGAAAGTGCCTGGTGGGCACCTTTGAATCGTTTCTATGCGGGTTTGGCGAATTTCGCTAAAACTTGCATAGGGCCGATTCTGAGGGTGTTACATTGGGAGAAGGAGGCACAGCGACAGACTGGAAGAATGGCATCATGTAGTTCATTATCTCCACCACACGACAAGCATAGCCAGCACAAGATTCTTAGATGGCCTTGATGTCTTGTGGCTGGCCTTCATCGTACTCGTTGGCGATGCCCTTGGTGACGTGCCAGATTTGCATCTGACTATGATGGCTCATCACCATGGTGAGGGCAGTCTATGCAGCGGTCCGGGCATATGATATCTTCCAGTCCTCAATGAGATTTGAAATCTCCTTCGCTCTCTCCCTCATCTCAAGCACTGGCAAATTGGTCAGGTCAGAAAGTCTAACCGACTCGCCAGCCTCTTCAAGATTCTGGCGGAAGTCGAAAAGAACATCTCCGAATGATTTGATGCGCTCGAGGCGAGGTTCAGAGGAAGAGGAGTAGGAAAGATGCAGAGGCTCTGGAAATGAATACAAAATCAAAAAATAAGACAAAATAAAGTCGGAAAAGGAGGATGAGAAGAATGAAGTCAGAAATTTACCTAGCACGAAGTTGTTCCACTGAGAACGCTCCTCTCTGAGATCCTTCAGTTCTTCTTCTTTGGCCTAGGCAAGATCCTTCTGGCTCTCGAAGTCCTTCTCCAAATATTTAATCTTTTGATCACAGAGGGCCACCAATTTCTAGAGCCTCTCAGTCTCCATATTGCTCGACTCCAGGATGTTATTCACGGATATCTCGTGCTTATTTTTAAGCTTATTTAGCTCCTTCTGGAGTTCGGCATTTTCCATCTGGCAGACTGGAGTTCTTGGCCTTCTACACCATTTTTCTAGATTGCTTCAACAATTCTGCAAAGGGAAAAAATATCAGTCAAAATACAATTCGGTTGCAGGAAAAATAGTAGTGGTTGAGAACCAGAAATGTTTCCCTTCCGCCTCATCCTTTTCAACCTGTATCTTGGAGTTCTCAAGACGCAAAGCTTTGATCTCTTTGCGGTTGTTACAAATGTTCTTGAGCAATTCCTAGTTGCAAGATGTAACTTTCTGTAAGTTAAAGACGGAATACCGTCAGACGGCTACTAAGACTCGGGCTGCAACTTTAACTAAGTCAAAATCTAGCACGAGCCTTGGGGGGCTACACTATATCGTTCTTTTGCATCCTATAAGCATCAACTCGGATCTTATGGTTCAATCTTTATTTGACATTATGCTTGGGGGCTAGAGGATATGATAATAAAATACTACAAACGATAGTTAGAAAACTTACAATGTGCTCTAGATGCATCTTCTCAAATCTGAGCTTCGTGTTGTGGAAAACATTCTCGGCAAGGGAGAGGGGAGAAGTAGTTGTCGCTGGAAGCTCGCCGGCTTCGTTCTTTTGGTCCTAGACCAGGATTTGGTCTAGGAGACTCTCCATCTTGCCATCCTCCATCTCCTGGCTCGCTGCTTCCGGTGTGAGGATTTGTTTCTCAAGGCTGTTCTGGCCAACTTGAGAATCTCTTCCTTCTTCTTCCTCTTCAGTCCGGTGGCAGCAGAGCCGGCCATTTTATCTATCTTTCCTGGCAACATTACCATGGGATCATTACCCTTGGCGGGTTCACCCATGTCAGATGCCTGGCTACCAGTAGTAACCAGGGCTTGCGAGTTTGTGGTGGCGTCGGGGATGATGGAGCCAGCACTCGGAGAGGTGGGAGCCTCTGGGGCTGAAGTATGGGTGCTGGTCGGAGTTTGAGGGGGCATAGCTAGAGACAATGCAATCTTCTGCTAACGCAGTTGCTTGACTGGCTTGCTCTTCGGCTTCGACTTTCTCTTCAAAACAAATTTAACTCTTAATCACATGAAGAATATGTAGGGGTTCGTAGCATGGAAAACAAAAAAATTCTATCGCATGAACACAAACAAGCCAAGATCTATCTACTAGATTCTAGCAACGAGTCGATTAGAGTACTCACCCTTGAAGATTCCAAAGCGGTTAACGAGAGAAGATTCTCGTGGGTGATGTAGTCGTACACTTGCCGATCTCAAGATCGCGTAGAAGATCCTTCCGGCACTGTGTTCCGGCAGCGCTTCCACAGTCGGTCAAACGTTCGGTACTCGATGAAGACTTTTGACATGGTTATACCCCACGGGTACACAACATTGGCACACCTAGTCCAACCCAAGGAAGGCCCACGACAAGATACGCGGCCCGCGGAGGTTTTGGGTGGCCTAGGCCTATGACGTCTTCGGATCCTAGAGTAGATAGAATTTCAAAGGGGAAAACCCTAATCTGTAACCGACTCGACCTAAGCCCGGGACCTTCCTATCTATATAAAGGCTAGGAGGCCACGGCGAGGAGGACAATCAACTCACCTCATACACACCTCACGCCAAATTGCATCTGCGCACCCCTATAACCTTCGGTTCCGCCTTAATCAAGAGCAGACAAGCAGGAGTAGGGTTTTCCCTCCGGGGGCCTGAACCTGGGTAAACCTCGTGTCCCCGTGTTGCTTGTTTGCTAACCGTTCCACGATCTCCAGCATCCCCATCTTCTCCAAAACCCAAGTCCATAACAATGTCCATTGACGAGTCGAAACCTCGTCAATTGGCGCCGTCTGTGGGAACTAGGGGCGCTGATTGTGCGATCGTGATGGTCCCATCCGGAGCGATCTACAACTCATCAGCGATGGAGATTCATCTCCTCTTCGGAACTTTTGACTTCACCGCCCACTCGCCAGCCACCATGAAGGATTTCGAGCCCGTAGGCGATGGGCTTGAGATTCTGTTCGGGAGCTTCTACTTCTAGGTGGGGCAGACCGGCACCCTCCGCCTCCCAGAGCGGGTGCCACCGCCATCCATCTGCCCGCTTTGTGGGTCCCACCCATCAGCGTTCTACGCATGTCGACGCTGACAGTTGAGTCATATGACAGCAGCAGCTGCATCTCAGATCTGTGGGGCCATCCATCAGACAAAGGAACCTACGGTTCCGGATCCGAAAGCTGCGGCAGCAGCAACCCAATCCGCGGGCATTACCAATGCGTCGTGGTCATCCAGGGCGAATCGGAACTGCCACCAGGTTTGAGTACACCCAACCCACCGCCCAACCCGCAGGCTAGGAACGGAGGAAACGGAGGAAACCCTTCCCTCCAGCCCAATGAAGGCGACGCTAACGCCTACCAGAAGATCAACCTCAACGAGGACAGATGGCGCCAGGCACGTGAAGCCGTGGCGGGCAACATCATCCTACCTGTGAATGCTTCACGGGATCTGTTGATGGCATACCACATCCTCCTCATCAGCAAGCATAACCGGCAGGTGAAGCTGATGGAGGATCTCAAAAAAATGCAAGAAGGCAGCTTTGGAGTCTAGCGTGCGGCGAGCTATGCTCTCCGCCGCTGGCGGATCCAGCTCGCATGGCAACAACGCCAACAAGCATCACTCCCGCATGGAGCACATGGACCCTGCCGCACGCCGCGACATCACGAGGACCCTCAACATGTCCTTCATGTCAATGGATGTCAACGGCAACGTCATACCGAAGACGCCGCAGGCTGCGATCATGGCAGCCACCATGTACCTCGCGTCCCATCCACCTCCGGTGGGTGACCCGAAGAGTTCCATGCACAAGTCCACGCTAGCCGGACTCGGACTCGTCGGAGCTGCGCTCCACGACGAAGCTCTTGTCGAGCCGAAGAAAAAAGCTGCGGTCAGATTCAACCGTAGCCCCACACCCTCATCCGACAAGGACGAGCACGATCTGCCTTGACGTCGCAAGAGCCCAAGGCGTCGCAGCAGCGACTACGACGCTCAAAACAACCTCGCCCACATCGACAAGGCACTCGCCAAATGCGCGTGTTCAACTAAATCCGACGAGGATGACGACGGAGAGCTGTGCGGAGCCCGATGCTTCAGCAGATCTGTTCGGCGCACACGGATGCCAAAAAATTTCAAGCTCCCTTCGGACACTCCAAAGTTCGACGGCACGTATGACCCGAAGGCCTGGCTCAGCGATCACCTCTCGTCCATCAAGCTACATGGTGGTAATAGGAACACTGCCCTGCAATGCCTACAGCTGCAGCTGACAGGCGCAGCCCGGATCTGGCTTAGCAGCCTGTCCTCAAGCTCCATCCGAAGCTGGGAGGATCTAGCGTACAGCTTCATCCGCAACTTCAAGGGCACCAGCAAGAGGCCAGCATCGATCAAGGAACTACGGGCCTGCACCCAACGCACTGGCGAATCCATTCGCTCGTACATCCTATACTGGTCCCACATCAAGAACTCCGTCACACACATCTCCGAGGAAAGGACAATCGATGCCTTTAAGGACGGTGTCAAGCGCCTGGACTTCAAGGAAGAACTTGGGTGCGTCAAGCCCAAGACACTCTACCACCTCATGGACATCGCCAACAGATGGGCAGATGGCGAGGATTCCCTCCATCGAATGCATTCGGATGACGAGGATGGCGTGAACGCCGCAGCAAGCGAAGATCACGTGTCTATGACGATCGTGATGGAGTCGACATGGTTGCAGCTGGCTACGCCGACCAACGCAACGATGGCAACCGCAGCAGTGGATACCGCGGAGGCAACTCCCGCGATGGAGGGTGCCCTACACAAACATGGCAGCATCACATCCGTGATGACGAGCCTTTGGCATACGACAAGTTGTCTGGTCCCTACACCATCCACTTCTACATCGACAAGCAGGATGGCAAAAAGAAGGCCAGCCACATGCTCAAGGACTGTCGCGAGTTCCAAAAACTCAGCGAGGGTCTCACCCAAATGCAACGCCATATCGTGAACCCTGGGTTCGGGACCGCACCTGCACCAGGTGATATCTCCCACAGAGCTCCTCCACCACCACCCGTGGGACCGTCGAATCCAGCAATCGCACCTGCGCCAAACAATGGTATAGGAGGATACCCACCACCAAAAGGGGCCCTGATGATCCAAAAGGGATGCCCTACCAACAGGGTGCAAAAGAAGATCACCCGATAGGTCAGCCTAGCCGTAACCGCTCCACCTTCCATCCCTGAGTACTTGAGTGGCTCCGAGTCCTGTATCACGTTTGATCGTTCGGATCACCCTCGCCGGATCCCTCGCCTAGGTCATGCTGTCCTGGTGCTCGAGGTGCAGATCGGAGGATTCGAGATGATCCGCGTCTTCATGGATGGCGGTAGCGGCATCAACCTGTTGTTCTCCAGCACCCTCGCAGCGATGCGAATCCCGCTGTGCAGCCTAGAACAATCTGACACGATGTTCCATGGCATAGTCCAAGGGAAGGGCATATATCCCCTGGGAAAGATATGGCTCGACGTCATCTTCGGCCAGCCCAAAAACTTCAGGCGTGAGCGGCTGGAGTTCGAAGTGGTGGACTGGCCATCATAGTACCACGCCATCCTCGGGCGTGTGGCGTTCGCAAGATTCCTGGCAGTACCGCACTATGCATACCTGCTACTCAAGATTCTAGGACCCAGGGGTGTCATCACCGTCCAGGGAAGCTTCACCCGATTCGATCACTGTGACAGAGATTTCAACAGAATCTCCCAGTCGTTTGGCATGCAGGAGGAGCTCATGAAGCTGCGAGAAGTAATGGACAACGGGGCACCCCCAGTCTCCAGGCAAAACTCACCCGACATGTTGTTCGACTCCACAGTCAACACGAAAAAGGTGTAGGTCCACCCAATGGATGCCTCCAAGATGGCGCTGATCGCCAACGACCTCAGTCCCGCATAGGAAAGCATGCTCATCGAATTCCTCTGTGAGCGCTGGGAAATCTTCGCCTCGTGTCCTACAGACAAGCCAGGGGTTCCCAGGGAATTCGCCGAGCATGCAATCAATGTGTTCCCCGACGCAAAGCCAGTCAAGTAGTCGATCTAAAGACTATCCGAACCAAGAGCTGAAGCCGTTGCAATCGAAGTCAACAGACTTCTCGATGCCAACTTCATCCGATAAATCAAGGAGAGCGAGTTGCTGGCCAATACAGTGTTGGTCACCAAGAAGGACACGGACATCCTGCGGATGTGCGTAGACTCTACATCGCTCGACAAGTACTGTCCCAAGGACCACTTCCCTCTACCGCGGATCGATCAGATCATCGATTCAACTGCAGGATGCAAGAAGCTCTCCTTCCTCGACGCCTACTCAGGATACAACCAGATTCAACTGAAGGTCGAAGATCAGGAGAAAATCGCGTTCATCACGCCGTTCGGAGTGTTCTCCTACAACACCATGCCCTTCGGGTTGAAGAACACAGGCGCCATATACCAGAGGTGCATGTAGGCGTGTCTGAAAAACCAGATTGGTCGCAACATCCAAGTCTATGTCGATGACATAGTCATCAAAACCAAGGAAGCCAAGACACTAATCGACGATCTCCGCGAGGCGTTTGATAACCTTGATCACTATAAGATCAAGCTAAACCCAGAAAAGTGCGCCTTCGGCATCCCATCTGGCCAATTGCTTAGCTACTTCATCTCCCAGCGGGGCATCGAGGTGAATCCGAAGAAAATCCGAGCCATACTAACCATGGAGAAGCCGAAGAACCTCAGAGGAGTCCAACAGCTAGTTGGATGCATTGCAGCGCTAAGCTGATTCATCAGCCGCATGGGAGAGAAGGCCTGGCCCTTTTACCAGCTGCTGCGCAAGGTGGACAAGTTCGAGTGGACACCCGAATTAGACGACGCATTCGAACACCTCAAGCGCCTGCTCTCCACCTCGCTTGTTCTGGTCACGCCAAAGGAACGAGAACCTCTGCTGCTATACATCGTGCCCACGCACCAAGTGGTAGGCACCGTACTCATGGTCGAACGAGCCGAAGAAGGCAAGACCCATGGGTTCCAACGCCCAATCTACTACCTCAGCAAGGTACTGACACCAACAAAGCAGAGGTATCACCCACTACCAGAAGCTCGACTACGGTGTATTCATGATGGCTCGGTGGCTGAGCTATTACTTCCAGGAGAACCAGATAATGGTCGTTAACAAGGCACCATTGTCCAACATCTGAACAACCCCGAAGCCACAGGACGCGTAGCCCTGTGGGGCATCGAGCTGTCCCCTCTAGACATAGTCTATGAACGGTGCAATGCCATCAAATCTTAGGTCCTCCCTGACTTCCTCGTCCACTGGATGGAGCTCCAGTTGCGAGACACTCCGGACATGAAGCATTCGTGGACGATGCACTTCGACGGCTCCAAGTGCGAGGCCGTAGTAGGAGATGGTGTCATACAAACGTCCCCTCAAGGCGATAAGATGAAATATGTTCTTCGGATGAAATTTCGTGCCTCCAACAACGAGGCCGAATACGAGCCCTCATCCACGGCATGACGATGGCCAAGATCTATGGCGCGACGCGCCTAGTCATCTACGGTGACTCGAACCTTGTCGTCTAGCAGACGATGAATGAGTGCGACGCTCACAGCGCCAACATGATCGCGTACCGCGCGCTCTACAACTCACTCAAAGGCGACTTTGACGGTTGCGAGCTTCGGCGCGTCGGAAGAGAAAGCAACAAGGAGGCCGATAGGCTCGCCAACATTGGATCCACCTGCGCACGGGTGCCACCAGGTGTGTTCCTCAAACAAATCTGTGTACCTTCTATCAAAAGGAAATTCCCCAAGGGATCACCCGAAGAAGCAGAACACTCGGGGGTTGCGCCACCCGAAGGACACGAAGGACCCGAAAAGCTCGACACCGAGGCTGAGATGGTCGGCCTGATGTAGGTCATGGCAATCGAAGAAACGTGGACACGTTCGTACCTTTGGTACCTGATAAATAGAGAACTACCTAATGACCCGACAGACGCCCGGCGCATATCTCGTCGGTCCAAGGCCTTCACCATAATCATGGCGAGCTATACAAGCGCAGCATTTCGGGTGTACTCCAACGGTGCGTCACCATCGGTGACGGCAAAACCATCCTTAAAGACATCCATGAGGGCATCTGCGACCATCATGCAGGCAGTCGCGCCCTAGTCGCCAAAGCTCTACGAGCTGGATTCTATTGGCCAACGGCCATGAACGATGCCAAGGACATCGTCCGAAGATGCAACGCCTTCCAGAGGTACGCTGACAAGCCGCACGCACCAGGATCAAAGCTAAGGCACATACCACTGTCCTGGCCCTTCGCCCAATGGGGCCTCGACATGATTGGCAAATTTCCCAAATCATCGAAAGGAAGCCACGTCTACCTCTTAGTCGCAGTCGACAAATTCACGAAGTGGATCGAGGCCATACCCGTCACCAACCAAAGCGGCAAAACTGCCGTCAAATTCTTCGAGTCCATAGTGTACAGATTCGGCGTGCCGCACAGCATCATCATGGACAACGGCTCGAACTTTATGTCGAAGGAATTCCAGGACTTCTGCGAGGGCCTTGTCATCAACATATCATACGCCTCTGTGGCACACCCGCAGACTAACAGATAGGTCAAAAAGGCCAATGGCCTCATAGGGAGCGGTATCAAGAAACACCTGTTATGCCCACTCGAAAGGCTCGCGGGAGCCTGGGTGGAGGAGCTACCCTTTGTACTCTGGAGCCTGCGTACAACGCCGAACAGTTCAACTGGCTACATGCCCTTCTTTATGGTTCACAGAGCCGAAGCCGTGCTGCCTGCAGAGGTACGCCATAAGGCCCCACGGGTCGTCGCCTACACCGAAGCCGAATCAACAGCCGCACTCGAAGACGTCGTCGACACACTCGACAAAGCAGGCAACATCGC
Source organism: Avena sativa (assembly GCA_916181665.1). Lineage (NCBI taxonomy): Eukaryota > Viridiplantae > Streptophyta > Magnoliopsida > Poales > Poaceae > Avena > Avena sativa. The sequence continues at coordinate 166,875,483 of OV702283.1, read as the reverse complement.
CGTAGCCCGCTCATTAGTCTACCAGCAGAGCCTCCACAACTACCACAGTCGTCGGCTACTCCCAAGGTCCTTCGTCGAAGGAGACCTCGTCCTACGACTCAAGCAGGATCGGCCGAAGAAGCTCGAGTCATCGTGGGAAGGACCCTACATCATCTCCGAAGTCATCCCAGGTGGCGCCTACCACCTCATGGACGTCAAGTCAGGAGTCAAATACTCTAACCCATGGAACGTCGCACAGCTGCGACGCTTCTACCCCTAGTTACCCCTTTTACTTTCAATAAGGCTACTCAGCCAAGGATACTCAGCCGAACATTGTACCTCCTCGTTACGATATGAATAAAAGCTAAGTTCCTCGGCCGAAAATTATTTTCCTTACTTTTCGCTATAACACACTCGGGGGCTACGCCTCACCTCACGACTCCGTCGACTGAGAACAAACAATACAACCTGATTAGCTGACCATGTTAAGCTAACGAAAAGGACATGCATAAAACAAAGCACAACGTGCTAGTACAAACAAACTTTACAAAGGGCATGACAAGCCCACTCGAATACATACAAATTTTACATCAATTTGTTTTATTTACAGGACCTACCTATTCTGGAGTATCACACTCGCCCGTTGCTCGAACAGATCAACGATCTCTTCGTCATACTGCCTCACAGCCGCATAATGCGGACGCATATCCCAAAGACTACCATCTGGTCGAAGGGGTGCCCCAGTCGCCACCACCGCGATATCGACGTCACGGCGATGCAGCCGAACAAGCGAAAGAGCAGCCTTCACCCCCGTGACTAGCTGACGCCGCACCAACTCCTTGACGTGGCCCACGTCCTGAAACTTTGCCAGCAAGCCCCAAAGGTTGGAAGGTGCCTCATCCAGGGGAAACATGACGGCCAAAGTGGACGTCAGGGAAATCCACGCCTGCCTCAGCACCCGAGAAACCTGGTGCACGCGATCTTGCACCATCGCAAGGACGATGGCCCGATCACGGTCCATCCAGAAGAAGACGCCAGCCTCCAAGTCCTGTTGGGTCAGGCAATTCAACCGAACAGCAAAGCGCTCCTTGTCATCCTTTGGAACGATATTGACGCTTGCACCAAACACAAGAAAAATATGACACATAAGAAAAGTGCATCCGAAAAGGACTACAGTTCGCGAAGACTCATGTTCAAGGTGCTCGCTCATCTGCTGCAGCTCCCCCATCAAAAATTCCTCCCTGGTAGTGGCTTGCTCAGCTTTCGACTTCCACACATCCACGTGGCCTCGAATGCCAAGAATATCCTTCTCTAGGCTACGGATGTGGTCGTGAAGGAAAACAAGCTGTGACGCATCATCCAGAGATGGTTGCGGCTCAGGGATAGTCGAAGTATCAATGGGAGTCTCACCTGAAGGACCCTAAAGGCAAACAATTAAGGACAAGAACATCACAAACACTTCTGGCGATAGCTCGAAATATAACTTATATACATCATAAAGTGCACCTCTGGCATAAGGTGAGATTGTTCATCAACAAAAGCTTACATTACAAAAGAAAAAGGATAAACTATCCTAGCTACAGCAGTCAAGCCTAGGCACCCGCATCCGTAGTGGCCTCAGAGCCGGAATGCTTGCTCTTGGCCTCCTCCTGCTGCTTCGCCGCGTACTCCGCCAGCAGATCAATGAGTTTCGGCCCGTAACGCTTACAGCGCAAGGCAAAGAGGGCGAAGGCTACCTCTGAGCCGTCTGCAGCAGTTGGCATTTGGGAGGTGATGTGCGGCAGATCCAACTCGGCTCCGGATGCCATGGCCATGGCCAACCCCATGGAATTGCCGATGCCCTTCTGCTTATGCTTCTAGGCTTCCAGAGCGTCCTTCGATAGAGCATCCGACAGAGCGTCGACATCCTCAAGAGCAGCGCCCTTGGGAACGACCTCCCTATAGAAGCGTCAGAGCACTTCCTTGGCCTTCGCCAATGAACCAGCAGCAGTACCGCAGCGATGTTCGACCGCTGTGGTGGCATCATCCAGAGCATCTCCATGCTCCAGCACACCGCGATCAAATGCGATGCTAGACGCATCTGAGACGAAGAAGAAAAAACCCGAATAAGAACAGGACAAGGAAGAGTCGAAAAAAGATAAGACCAAAGCAAGTGAAAAATACTCACCAGAGAAAGCCTTGGCCGCAGCCATCAGCCTATCGGCCATCTCCTTCTCGCGAGTAGCAGCCGCAGCAGCAAGCTGCTACTCGCGCTCAGCAGACTCCTTCCGCAGGCGCTCCTGAGCTTCGGCAGCGTCAGCTACCTCCTTCTGCAGGCGCTCCTTCGCCTCCATGGCATCTGCAGCTTTCTTCTCCGCCCGACCAAGGCTCTTTTCAAGAGCGTCCAACCGGCGGAGAGCTGCATTATTTTCATCTGTAAACATCAAAGAACAAAGGATCAACATAAGCACATATGAAAGGGACAACCAAAGCAAAAAACGGACGATCAGAACACGCACCTTGCAGCTGCCGCATGTTGGCCTCCAGTGCCAGGTGCTGCTGGATAAGGAGATTAGCTCTATGCACGAAGTTCTGCAAAACAAAACATAAACAAAAGAAACCATCCGAAAGGGCTCGAGGGCTACGCCCCACAAGAGCAAAAATGACCAACAGGTCATCCGAAAAAAGGCTCGGGGGCTCCCCCTACAATATAAAGACACAAATTACTTACGTGCTCAGGTGGAGACTCTAAAGTTCCGCGTGCATTCTTCTGAGTCACAACTACCTGAGCCTCTCGCTTGGAGAGATTCGGCTCGTCGTCCCCAGAGTTGGCCACCACCTGAGAGGGAGGAGCTGTCAGCTTTGACTCCCCTACGGCCTATTGAGTGCCCTCACTAAGAGAACCCTCCGAGGAGTGGCTGCAAGGAAAATATTGATCAAGACAAGAAGAAATATTGCACACGCAAATGATAGAATAAAGCACAGCCAAAACTACTTACGAGTCAATGTCTGACAAGTTGAAGATCGGCGTTGCCTTCTCCTTCTTCTTCTTCTTGGCCGGCGGATACGGCGCCATCGCCCGAAGTGGCACAGCAGGGAAAGGTGCAGAGGAGGCACCTTCATCCTCATCATGCCGCTACAGGAAGGAAGGGCGCCGGGGAGTCGGCGAAGTCGACACATCCGAAGACTCACTCCGGGAGCGCTTTCGGGTCTATCGCTCGCTCGGCTCAGGGGCTTCCTGTGTTGGAGATTGCACTAGCAGAAGTTCACACTCAGAGTACACAACCTTGTTGTCAGGCGCAATCGGAAATTTCTCAGGCAGCGGAGGCATCATGCCCACTACCTTGAGCTCCTGCACACCAAAGAAGACAAAGATCATGATTACCAACATTATTCATAAATAAACAGCACTCAAAAAATAGGCGCAACGCGCATGACGCAATTCTACACCTGAGGAACTAGATTCGAAGAACTGAAGGGGGCGGTCAAGGACTTCTTCGGGAGGTCCTCATCAGCCTTGAACTTCAGCAGCGGCCCAAGAGCTCTATCGAGGTCTCCCCTAGATAGCTCCTCAGCTGAAACCATCGTCGGGTCGTTGCGGCCAGTATAAAGAAACATCGGATGCGCCCTCGCTTGGAGCAGATGCAACCGAAGTTTGAGGAAGGTGCGGATGATATCCACACCATTGACCTCCTTCTCAACAACCATCTGGAGTGCCTCCACCCGACAGTAGAGCTCCTCCACTTCCGCCACCTTGCCCTCCAAGATGTGGTTCTTCCAGGACTTCTTCGGAACAATTTCCTAGGAGGATTCAAAGGGAGCAAGGCCAAAATCTTGTCCATCCACCGTGGAGTCGCGGATATAAAACCACTTCTTCCGCTAGTATTGGACGGACTCGCTCATGGAAAAGGAAAATAAAAGAATGGAAGATCGGATGGAAATGACGCTGCCGCTGAGCGATAGACTCCGCCGGTGCCGGACTGCCTCTTCACGGAATAGAGCTTTCGGAACAGGACAAAGTGCGGCTCGATACCGAGCCAGTACTCGCAGATAGTGATAAAACAAGCAATGTGGAGGAGAGAATTGGGAGAGAGATGATGAAGTTGGATGCCGTAAAAGATAAGAATTCCATGAAGAAAATCATGGACGGGGAGCGAAAGACCACGAAGAACAAAGGAAATGAACATCACCCGAAACCCTACGGGTGGAAGGTGAAAGAACATGTTGGGCCCCCATGTGTGGTTTTGGTAATTAATGACAATCTTTATGGACTAATGTGTGTATTAAGTTATACTTGTAGGATTTGTCCATTGGCATCGCTTGGAGCATGTGTTGGCTTCAAGGTCGATGAAATGCAAAGAAGATATGTTGTGCAAGCTCAATATGCGAGGTCGATGATGAGGAATCAAGAAAGGCGTTCCATCTTGATAAGGTCAAGTTCGTCTACATCGAGATCAAGTGGAATGCTCAAGGCAAAGGTATAATCTTGATAGGTTTTCCCTTTTGCCGGTCTCATGTTGTGTTTGGGAGACTGGGTTTAGGATAGATAACCGTACTATCAAGAGGGGCTCTCGTATGAGTAATTCGGTCACATCGTTCGGAGAGAGCTCAAACCTTTGCATACTTGCATCATCGTATTTGGTTGTTATTTGGTCTTATCCATCTGAGGATATAGAGCTTGTGGTAATCTCCATAACAAGCTCTTGTTCATCAAAATCGAATCTCCCCTATGTATCTTGTTGCGATTTTGATTTATGCGGCTTTTCGGTTTCTCACCAAGTGAGGTATCTCACATTATATTAATTGATACACTCTCACTTGGTGATAACCAATATTTCCACTCTTTATTGGGAAGCACTTGTCCTCCTCTATCCAACGCAATTGGAATCGGGTCAATCGGAGTCACCAATCAAAAGTTACGACCATTTGAAGTTTGCCTATTTAATTTATAAAACAGAAAAAAAAGGAAGAGCCTTTTATTTTTCTGGGCAGACCGATACTACCACAGCCTAGTATCGGTCGACCCAGTATGCGGCCCAGCTCTCAGAGCAGCCCGGCTATGGCTTCCGGTCCTACCGGCCTGGCCCGGTAGTACCGCCCGGGTGGGCCGGTACTACCGGCCGGCCCAGGTCGACCTATGTTGCCCAGCCCTCTCCCTGGCAGGCCCAGCCTCCCCTACCGCTTGCCAGCCCTCCTCGCCCCCGCGTGTTGTGTGCGCGCCTGCCGCCCGCGTTGACCGCACCGCTCGCGCGTACGCTGACGCGGCCGCCCCGCTTCCTCTCGCGCGCGCCCTGCCCGATGCCGTGGGGCCAGCTCACGTTGGCCTGCGCGCCCGCTCGCTCCAGATTGCTTGCGCGCTGCGCCTGTTTCGCATGCAGACCCCACCTCGCGTGTTGTACGGTCCGATTTGGTTCTCCCGTGCGCTGCGGCCGCCAAAATTCTTGCGCATGCTTGCCGCGCTGCTGCAGCATCTCTTGCGTTGGCCTGATGCTCGCGAGCTGCTGCTATGGCCTCACTTGCACGTGCACCCCCTAGTTGACCTGCCTGATTGCTGGCATCCGGCGGTACTACCGGTTAGTACCGGCCCAGACTGAAAATATGTTCCAACAGCCAGATTTTTGGGGCCCCTATTTAAGGCTTTGCCCTTTTTCATTTTAGCTAGTTCCTTCCTCTTCTATTAGGCTAAGCTTTGACCACACTTGCTCTATATTTTGAATCTTGCCTAATCTCTTTCCCTCCGATGATTCTTGACCATTTTTTAGTGGAAGAAAGAGGAGATCTAGACCCACGTTTTGACCTAACCGATTCATCTCTTTGTGAGTCCATCTTTGGGGATCTAGATTTTGGGGGATTTTGTGTCTCTCTTTGATTCCTCCTCTCTTGTTCCCCCAATAGCTTTGGTAGCTTTGTTGGAACTTGAGAGCGAGGGATTTGAGCATCTTTGTGGTGTTCTTGCCATTTGCATTTGTTGCATCGGTTTGAGTTCTCCTCGGAGGATTTGGTTTGAGTTGCTCATTAGAGTTTGTCCCTCTCGGGTTCTTGGAACCCTAGACGGTTTTGTGGCCTTGGTGGCATTGTGGCCTTTCGTGGCATTTGTTGGGAGCCTCCAATTAAGTTGTAGAGAAGTGCCCCAACCTTGTGAGAGGTTCCGGTTGCCACCGACAAGTGCATCGATAGTGGAAGCGTGGATCGATCCCGTTGGGGTGAGATTCACCGGAGAATAAGGGAGGCCTTTTGTGGCGTTGGTGGTTTGGTACCACCCCCTCTCCAAACGAGACGTACTCCATGTTCGGAGGAACTCGGTAAAATATCGGTGTCCCCGCGTGCCTCGGTTATCTCTATAACCGAGCTCTTTACTTATGCACTTTACATTGTGATAGCCATCGTGCTTGAAGTAATCTATATCTTTCTATCACATTGTTGCTTGTATTGCTTAGCATAAGTTGTTGGTCCAGATAGGTAAACCTTAGTTGTTCTAGGTTGTTCTTAACAAAGTAAACACTAGTTTTATTCCGCCTTTGTTGAGCCACTCTAGGAAAAGTTTTATTCGCCTATTCACCCCCCCCCCCTCTAGGCGACATTCGTATCCTTTCAATTGGTATCAGAGCCCGGTCTCTCATTTTAGGCTTCACCGCCTTGAGAGTAAAGATGTCGGCTAGAGGATTAGTGCACAATGACATGTTCACATTCGATGGCACAAATTATGATATATGGAAAAATCGCATGCTCATTCATTTTCGGGACATGGACCCAAATTTGGAGCGTATTGTAGATATAGGTTTTTCTCCTCCAATGGATTTCAAAAATCTATCTAGTGAGGATGAGAAAAACGTATATCTCGATGCTCAAGCTTCTAATGTGCTTGTTAATGCTTTGAGATATGTAGTTACATGTAGCACCCCGGGTAAAATCCACTACTAGAAAATTGTGTGTTAAATAATACTTGTGCATGATCATGACATCAGCATGCATCTAATTGACTAAAACTATTTTGTTAAAAGACCTACTTTGTTTTCTATATTAATATCCACCCCTCTTTGTTCAAACTAACACCGTCGGTCCAGCCGGATCTTTTATTTATCTAAAACTATTTACAAAAGTTTATTTTAAAATAAAAGAAATAACAAAACTATTTTTTTAGGGAGGCCGCCACCAGCCAGGCCCAAAAGGCCCAGCTGGCAGCAGCCTACCACCCCGGCTAATCCTGACCCTAGATCTAATCTACCTAAACCCTAACCCTAAATCTACCCCAGCTATTCCCCACCCCGCCGCCATCCAACTTTCCCTCCTCTTGCTGTCGCAGCACACCACACACGCATGCCACACGACGCACCCACCCCGGCCTCGCTCCTGGTCCCACCCCGAAGCGTCCCTGGCCCCGCCACCACTCTCCCTCGCGATGCACTCCCTCCCCGACGCCATCGCCTCCCTCTGCCCCATACCAGGCTCCACCACCGCCAGGGCTCCTCCCTTCCCGAGCGCGCCGCCCGGCCTCAGCCGCCTCCCGCGAGCCTCCCCGCGGAGCCGCCTATCCCTCCTCGTGCGCGAACAGCCGCCGCCAGGAGCTCCTCTGTGCTGAGCGTCCCCGAGCCATCCTCGTCCCCGCCTCCGGCCGGGCCCCCTCGTAAGCTCTTCCCCGGCTCCCTCCTTTGCGACGGACGCAGGCGTCGCCTCGACCCCGTGCCTGTCCGTCCTCCGCCTCGCCATGGGTCCCTCCTCCGTCGCCCCTTCGCCGAGACCAGCCCTGCCGACCCCGCGTCTTCGCCATATGCGACCGAGCCTCCTCCATTGGGCCTGCTTGCACGACCCCACCCACGGCAAGCCCGCCCATCCCCAACGTCATCGACTTCGCCGGCCTCCTCCTCCGGTAGGCAGGAGCTCGTCCGAGCGGGTGCCGCCGTCGCCACTCGTGAACGTCCTCCGGTCTGGCCTCGCTGTGTGCCTCCTTTGCCGTTCGCCGGCGTCGCCCCTCTCCATCCTCGAGCCGGTGCTGCTTGGCTCCCCCGCCCTGAACCCTCTGCCTGCAAGCGCACGCGCGCCCTGCCGCTTCAGGACGAGCATGTGAGCGCTCCTCTACTATCCCTTGCTTTCACCGTTTTTTTTGTTTGTATAGCTGAACAGGATCCTCCTGTTTTGCCTCAGTGTATCGCGCGCATCTCGTACAGTGGCAGTGGTGTCCTGGCCCCAATCCGAGGAGATGTAGTTGTCAGATACCAAGGCGAGCATTGTACCGTGGAACACCATGACCTTCCGAAGATAATTGATGCAAGTTTGATGCGACAAGGCTTCATGGTTGAGAAGCAACCCGAGACCGACACCGGCGATCGAAGTGGTAACCCAAGGGCTCTATCATGGAAACCGGGGGCGATGACGCCAGATCGACAAGATCTTTGACACGGACCATCAAGACCTCGCCCCTGGAGTCCGAAGACCGAACCCCTGAACCCCCCTCCGAGGCTCCAAGATCTCCGGATCAATGTGTGACCCTTTTTCTTCAAACCCTATTTTTATAAAGGATATATCTTGTTGCATATAATCATTCATACTTGCATACATCTTGTGTGGTTAGGGGGCCTTATGCCGATTCACCTAAATTAAACATGGAGGCCATATGCGGGCGAATCTAGCCTAATATTGGCCACATTTAAATCTGTGTAGCGAACCGATGATATATTTTGCCATGTTAAGACAACATTTAAATTGCGGGGTACCTAAACAACATGAACCTATTAATTAATTGTCGGGACCCCGGTTTCGCTTAATATGGCCTAATTGCATCGCACCTTTGCCATGTCATACGTCATACATGCATCATGCCCGATCTTCTGCCGTAGTATTAAATAGTGCATCCGGTGTTTCTTCTAGTGCTTTGCTTCTTCACGGATTAGGCCGAAGAGTTAATGCGAGAGTCGACCCGATCTTCGGATGAACCTTCGGCAATGTTTTTCAGGCGAGCATTCTCCCCCTTTCTACCTATCTTACTTTTATAGTCTTTATTTCCTCCTATTGATCTATTGCTATCTATGATGCGATGCTCTAGTTTTCGTACCCGTGATATCCCTTGGAGCCACTAAATTGCCTTGGACACATCCTATTACCTGTTGTTTGGTAGATAGTCAGCCTTGCGAGTCGTAGTTGCTTGCGCAGGTGTTGCGTCGCGCCGTCGATGTACCACAGTTGTTGGAGTAATGCCGCATGTTTAATGTTGGAGATGATCATGGATTTAATTACCGTTTAATAACTAAAATTGAAAGTAGGTAAATGCAGAGGCACCGGTGGGTAATAGACAATATTTGATTTTTAACCGCTCACTGGTGTCCCGTAGGACCCCGAGTTCTTGACACCTGTTCCGAGATCGAGCGCGCTAACCATAGGTGGGGTGTGTGGGCACTCCCATCGACTAGTACCTGATTTCAAAGTACTGTACCGGGGGCCACAAAGTAGTTTGGGGCTTTATTACTATCATGTACTTATGTCATGCTTTACTGCTTTATTTATTATTGCGCGTGGAGCGCCTGTACTGTTTAGGAACAAATGCGGAATGTTTTCGCGGTATCGACAAGCCCACTCACATTTTCGGGTTCCTAGTCGTTTACAGCCATTGGCACAAACCTCTGGGTCTGTCTCGGAGCCGGCCGACTTCGTTGCGGGTAGCTTAGTGGGGTGGCCCCCATGTGCTTGCTTTGGGTCTGGGAAACGTCGTGTCCGAAACCCCGTCGACATACCATTGGGTGTATGTTTTGTGATCTTGTACCTACCTGATCTGACAACAAGGGTGTAGGTGCGTGTGGAAACTTTGGTGCACCCCTGCAGGGTTAAATCTTTTCGAGAAGCAGTGTCCGCGGTTATGGACGACTTGGAGCACAGTTCTCGATCATAGACAACTATAACTAAAGTTTACTGTTATAATTTGACTTGTATCCGATATGACTAGTAATCAGCTTCACTACAACGGAACGGCTAAATAAAAGTACCAACAACTGCTGGGTTTGGGATATCTGATGCTAATTGAATCTAACTAGTAAGTGTTGCAACTACAACGGAATGGTTAACTAAAAGTGCCCACTGCTTATTATATCAGGATGACTATCTATACCTGACTAGTAATTGCTGCAACGACAACTGAATAAATAAAACTGTCAATTGTGTGAGTTCCTCGGATGACTTCCTCGTTTGGTCTCGAGGGGAAATACCAGGATGGGTATGTTTTGTGGTAGTATCAGGTTGGTTCCGAATAGATCTTTCTTATCCCTCTATGATAGCCGACAGTTATATCGAGTCCCTATAGGTTGTTTAGTGCATTCCGCGCTGCCGCTACAGTCCACCATACCTATGTAGGAGAGGACCGCCGAATTCTAGTCTCGCCGTGTACTGGCCTTAGTACTGACCGCTCTCTTTTTCCTTTGCCCTTTGTCGGCACCCCTTTTGTTTTAACAGGTTTTGAGATCGACGTCGTTAGCAGGGTTACCCTTCCGGCTTGGCCTGGGCAGGGTTATGGACGCCATTGGTTATTCTTCAGGGCTCTTAGCTCAATTTGCATCTTGTCCGTACTCGGACGTTGTATCGATTTAAAGGTGATTTGGATCTTTGTATTGTATATCTGTATTCTTGACTCATGGAGTCGTTGTTGTATATATCTGTTATGTGGGTTCCATCGTGGACTATTGTGTAATGATATTACTTCGTTTTCCACCCGCACGCAAGTGCCTGGTGGGCACCTTTGAATCGTTTCTATGCGGGTTTTGGCGAGAATTGCTAAAACTTGCATAGGGCCGATTCTGAGGGTGTTACAGAGTGGTATCAGAGCTCAGCCGTTACAATACCCCACTGGTCCAGCCTGTAGGATAACCTAGCTAACGAACGTTATAGAGTGTCAAAACTATTTTGAAAAATCGATTGGATAGATCTGATTAGGTCTGCTTTTACTCCTTACCCCTCTGCTATTCTCCTCTTACCTCTACGTGTTTTGAATCCGGTCTCTTATCTTTTCTTCGAGTCCAGGTATTCTCGTGGTTGGGTTTCCGTCGTACCTTCAGGGCTTCACTTCTTTTCCCTTGTAACGGTGTTGCTACATCCGGTCCTCACGCTATTTGACGAATCTTCTTCTGTGTATCTTTTAGTGGACCAAAAAGTCACTAAAAATTTTCTTTGTATCTTCGGTGTTTTTGAATAAGCCGACTTCATCTGCATCAGGTCCGATGAAGAACCTGCATCACTCCTTTGTTTCCGAATATCATTTGTTAAGATCTTCAATCTAAATCTTGAGGATAGTTGCAAATTCTTCTATTCATGTACAGAGTAATGCTTTGAGTGCGGGATGGAGTCGCGACCATACCACTACTCTTATCATTCGCTTTTGTACAGGGAATAGCTGATTGATGCAATTTTACTCTTTCCATGGAAGTGAGAGGTGGCCTTATCTTTTTATACCTCTACCTTCGTCTTTGTTTCTCTGGAGTGTTCTCTCGACGAACGAGGACAACGAGCCCTTGTTGGTTGTTGCGCCGATTTCAAGATGAAGAAGGAACCCGTGTTAGTGGTGTCGCGAGGATCTACACGAAGTGAGAAGATTTAGGTCATCGGCTTTCTTCCCTGTACTAGGAGGCGGATCTCGAGGGCGAGATCCATTGTTAGTGGTGTCGAATTGTAGCACCCGGGGTAAAATCCACTACTAGAAAATTGTGTGTTAAATAATACTTGTGCATCATCATGACATCAGCATGCATCTAATTAACTAAAACTATTTTGTTAAAAGACCTACTTTGTTTTATATATTAATATCCACCCCTCTTTGTTCAAACCAACACCGTCGGTCCAGCCGGATCTTTTATTTATCTAAAACTATTTACAAAAGTTTATTTTAAAATAAAAGAAATAACAAAACTATTTTTTTAGGGAGGCCGCCACCAGCCAGGCCCAAAAGGCCCAGCTGGCCGCAGCCTACCACCACGGCTAATCCTGACCCTAGATCTAATCTACCTAAACCCTAACCCTAAATCTACCCCAGCTATTCCCCACCCCGCCGCCATCCAACTTTCCCTCCTCTTGCTGTCGCAGCACACCACACACGCATGCCACATGACGCACCCACCCCGGCCTCGCTCCTGGTCCCACCCCGAAGCGTCCCTGGCCCCGCCACCACTCTCCCTCGCGATGCACTCCCTCCCCGATGCCATCGCCTCCCTCTGCCCCATACCAGGATCCACCGCCGCCAGGGCTCCTCCCTTCCCGAGCGCGCCGCCCGGCCACAGCCACCTCCCGCGAGCCTCCCCGCGGAGCCGCCTATCCCTCCTCGCGCGCGAACAGCCGCCGCCAGGAGCTCCTCTGTGCTGAGCATCCCCGAGCCGTCCTCGTCCCTGCCTCCGGCCGGGCCCCCTCGCAAGCTCTTCCCCGGCTCCCTCCTTTGCGACGGACGCAGGCGTCGCCTCGACCCCGTGCCTGTCCGTCCTCCGCCTCGCCATGGGTCCCTCCTCCGTCGCCCCTTCGCCGAGACCAGCCCTGCCGACCCCGCGTCTTTGCCATATGCGACCGAGCCTCCTCCATTGGGCCTGCTTGCACGACCCCACCCACGGCAAGCCCGCCCGTCCCCAACGTCATCGACTTCGCCGGCCTCCTCCTCCGGTAGGCAGGAGCTCGTCCGAGCGGGTGCCGCTGTCGCCACTCGCGAACGTCCTCCGGCCTAGCCTCGCTGTGTGCCTCCTCTGCCGTTCGCCGGCGTCGCCCCTCTCCATCCTCGAGCCGGTGCTGCTCGGCTCCCCCGCCCTGAACCCTCTACCTGCAAGCGCACGCGCTCCCTGCCGCTTCAGGACGAGCATGTGAGCGCTCCTCTGCTATCCCTTGCTTTCACCGTTTTTTTTGTTTGTATTGCTGAACAGGATCCTCCTGTTTTGCCTCAGTGTATCGCGCGCATCTCGTACAGTGGCAGTGGTGTCCTGGCCCCAATCCGAGGAGATGTAGTTGTCAGATACCAAGGCGAGCATTGTACCGTGGAACACCATGACCTTCCGAAGATAATTGATGCAAGTTTGATGCGACAAGGCTTCATGGTTGAGAAGCAACCCGAGACCGACACCGGCGATCGAAGTGGGAACCCAAGTGCTCTATCATGGAAACCGGGGGCGATGACGCCAGATCGACAAGATCTTTGACACGGACCATCAAGACCTCGCCCCTGGAGTCCGAAGACCGAACCCCTGAACCCCCCCTCCGAGGCTCCAAGATCTCTGGATCAATGTGTGACCCTTTTTCTTCAAACCCGTTGTTTATGCTTCGGATTAGAGCAAATGACTCTAATTCGTCCACGCCTACGAATCAGTCGACATTTTGTACAAATTTTACGATATTTTTATAAAGGATATATCTTGTTGCATATAATCATTCATACTTGCATACATCTTGTGTGGTTAGGGGGCCTTATGCCGATTCACCTAAATTAAACATGGAGGCCATATGCGGGCGAATCTAGCCTAATATTGGCCACATTTAAATCTGTGTAGCGAACCGATGATATATTTTGCCATGTTAAGACAACATTTAAATTGCGGGGTACCTAAACAACATGAACCTATTAATTAATTGTCGGGACCCCGGTTTCGCTTAATATGGCCTAATTGCATCGCACCTTTGCCATGTCATACGTCATACATGCATCATGCCCGATCTTCTGCCGTAGTATTAAATAGTGCATCCGGTGTTTCTTCTAGTGCTTTGCTTCTTCACGGATTAGGCCGAAGAGTTAATGCGAGAGTCGACCCGATCTTCGGATGAACCTTCGGCAATGTTTTTCAGGCGAGCATTCTCCCCCTTTCTACCTATCTTACTTTTATAGTCTTTATTTCCTCCTATTGATCTATTGCTATCTATGATGCGATGCTCTAGTTTTCGTACCCGTGATATCCCTTGGAGCCACTAAATTGCCTTGGACACATCCTATTACCTGTTGTTTGGTAGATAGTCAGCCTTGCGAGTCGTAGTTGCTTGCGCAGGTGTTGCGTCGCGCCGTCGATGTACCACAGTTGTTGGAGTAATGCCGCATGTTTAATGTTGGAGATGATCATGGATTTAATTACCGTTTAATAACTAAAATTGAAAGTAGGTAAATGCAGAGGCACCGGTGGGTAATAGACAATATTTGGTTTTTAACCGCTCACTGGTGTCCTGTAGGACCCCGAGTTCTTGACACCTGTTCCGAGATCGAGCGCGCTAACCACAGGTGGGTTGTGTGGGCACCCCCATCGATTAGTACCTGATTTCAAAGTACTGTACCGGGGGCCACAAAGTAGTTTGGGGCTTTATTACTATCCTGTACTTATGCCATGCTTTACTGCTTTATTTATGATTGCGCGTGGAGCGCCTGTACTGTTTAGGAACAAATGTGGAATGTTTTCGCGGTATCGACAAGCCGTCACATTTTCGGGTTCCTAGTCGTTTACAGCCATTGGCACAAACCTCTGGGTCCGTCTCAGAGCCGGCCGACTTTGTTGCGGGTAGCTTAGTGGGGTGGCCCCCATGTGCTTGCTTTGGGTCTGGGAAACGTCGTGTCCGAAACCCCGTCGGCATACCATTGGGTGTATGTTTTATGATCTTGTACCTACTTGATCTGACAACAAGGGTGTAGGTGCGTGTGGAAACTTTGGTGCACCCCTGCAGGGTTAAATCTTTTCGAGAAGCCGTGTCCGCGGTTATGGGCGACTTGGAGCACAGTTCTCGATCATAGACAACTATAACTAAAGTTTACTGTTATAATTTGACTTGTATCCGATATGACTAGTAATCAGCTTCACTACAACGGAATGGCTAAATAAAAGTACCAACAACTGCTGGGTTTGGGATATCTTATGCTAATTGAATCTGACTAGTAAGTGTTGCAACTACAACGGAATGGTTAACTAAAAGTGCCCACTGCTTATTATATCAGGATGACTATCTATACCTGACTAGTAATTGCTGCAACGACAACTGAATAAATAAAACTGTCAACTGTGTGAGTTCCTCGGATGACTTCCTCGTTTGGTCTCGAGGGGGAAATACCAGGATGGGTATGTTTGGTGGTTGTATCAGGTTGGTTCCGAATAGATCTTTCTTATCCCTCTTTGATAGCCGACAGTTATATCGAGTCCCTATAGGTTGTTTAGTGCATGCCGCGCTACCGCTTCAGTCCACCATACCTATGTAGGCGAGGACCGCCGAATTCTAGTCTCGTCGTGTACTGGCCTCAGTACTGACCGCTCTCTTTTTCCTTTGCCCTTTGTCGTCACCCCTTTTGTTTTAACAGGTTTTGAGATTGACGTCGTTAGCAGGGTTACCCTTCCGGCTTGGCCTGGGCAGGGTTATGGACGCCATTGGTTATTCTTCAGGGCTCTTAGCTCAATTTGCATCTTGTCCGTACTCGGACGCTGTATCGATTTAAAGGTGATTTGGATCTTTGTATTGTATATCTGTATTCTTGACTCATGGAGTCGTTGTTGTATATATCTGTTCTGTGGGTTCCATCGTGGACTATTGTGTAATGATATTACTTCGTTTTCCACCCGCACGCAAGTGCCTGGTGGGCACCTTTGAATCGTTTCTATGCGGGTTTTGGCGAGAATTGCTAAAACTTGCATAGGGCCGATTCTGAGGGTGTTACATTACATCTTCAATCATTCCTTTTTGGAGCGCTCATGAGTTATGGACAAAACTTCAAGATAAATATGTTGTGTCCAACATTATTAAGGATGATTGTGTTGCTTCCACTTCCGGTCGAGATGAGTTCTCATCCTCTACAACTTCATCAACATGTGACTTTTCACAAGGTAACGATATGGTGAGTGGTGATAAAAATTGCAATTTGGATAGTGTGCTTACTATTTGTAATCCCTCATCTCTATCTAGTTACAATGATCTATCTTTGGACTTTAACACTTCTAGCACTACAACCTCCTTACATGCTTGTGTTAATAGTCCTTGCATATCATGTATAAATGACTTGAATAAATCTCATGATGATATGCTTGTGTTGTCTTGTTGCCATGATAAAAATGCTTCCATTTCCTCTAGTGCTTGTGTTGCTAACCATGTAGAGGAAACCGAAGATTCTATGGTCCAAGACATGGTTTTGAATGAAGCCACATATGCAATCTCATCTTCACCTTCTTTCGGTACCCACCTATGCCTTATGGCTAGGGATTCTAAGGTAACTCCTACTTTGGAACCCATTACCTCTTGTGATGAGGAGGATGTGGATAATGTGGAAGAAGAGCTTGATATTGATGATTTATATGAGAAGGATGAGATTTTTTATCGTTCCCTTGTTAAAAAGGATATTGCTTGCTCTAACTTTGTTGAAGTCTTGGACTTTGCTATTAAGAGCAAAGAACATATTGATAAGTTAGAAACACAAATTGAGGTGCATGATAACAACGTTGATAAAATGTGTAGTCTTGAGCGTGAGTATGCTAATATAATTGCAAACCTAAATAAAGCTCTTGAAGAGGAACAAACCACCAAGGAATCTCTTGAGGAGACCTTTTCTTTAGAGCTATCTAGAGTAAAAGAATCTCATGATAGAGATCTTGAGGTGGCAAGTGATCTTAAAAGTAAAAATGATGAGGCTCAAGTTGCTTATGCTAAACTCCTTGAGGATTTTGAGCACCTCAAAAATGGCTCTAGGGTCATAAAGGGTGAGCTCATCAAACTCACCGAGTCACATGAGCAACTTAAAGCCTCATATTCAAAAGAGCTTGCCAAGTTGCCCTCACCTCTTGCAAATAGTGATGATGCTTGTGCTACTAACTCTATTTCTTGTGAAGCATCTATTTTGAAGGAGAATGTTGAGCTAAAGGCTCAACTTGCTTTGCTAACTAGCAACTATGGGAAATTAGAAGAAAGTCATGTTAAGCTCTCGAGCTCGCATGAGGATCTTATAGTCTCTCATGGTAGGCTAAAGTTAGCTCATGAGGCCATCATGTCAAAGGTAACATCTAGTGAGCCTCATGTGGACATTAGCACTACATCTACTCCAAATGTTATATTGCCATGTGCTAGTCCTTGTAGTTCATCCTCTCACAACCATGATATATCTCATGATGAATTACATTCCGTGCCTTGTTTCTCTAACAATGTAGCATCTACTTCCTCTAGTGTTTTTGTTGAAACTAACCATGTAGAGGAAATCAAAAGGCTCAAGGCTCAAGGCTCAAGTCACTTCTTTGAAGAATGACTTGAAAAAGGGTCATCAAGGGAAGGTCACACTCAACAAAATATTGAGTGTGCAAAAATCCCCCAATGACAAGAGTGGGCTTGGATTCAACTCCAATGTCAAGAACAAGTCCACTATCAAGTTGAAGCACAAGGACAACAAGAATAATGGCCAAGATCAAGTCAAGAATCCGGCCAACATTGTTTGCTTCAAGTGCAAGGAAGAAGGGCATCATGTTAGATCTTGCCCATTGAAGAAGAAGTCTCCTAGTGTGAAGCAACAAGGGAAGCGGCCTCAAGCTCCACCTCAAGTCATTAATGGGCCTCTTCCTAAGAGGACTACTCAAGCTCTTCCTCAAGTTGTTTCTTCATCCAAAAAGAAAGATGGCAAGAGTAGAACTTGCTACATATGCCGTGAGAAGGGGCACATTTCTTCCTCATGCACTATTGGTATCTCCTCATCCCATCCTATCTTGATTGATGATGCTTATTCACTTCGTAAGGATGAGGTTGGCAATGTGTTTGCCAAATTTGTTGGTTCTCAATGTGGTGTCAAGAAAAGAACCATTTGGGTTGCCAAGCCTATTGTGACTAACCTCTTAGGACCCAACTTGGTTGGGGACCAACAAGCCAAAACTTGATCAATAGGTGTGTTTTGGAGGGCACTGGAGACTTGGATACATTATGAAGAATTGAGGGATCTTCGTCAATTATTATTGTCATGCCAAGCCATTTGTATTATATTGATTATATTATATTTCCAATGTTCCTCCTTGCGGTAACATATGCTAAACTCTTTACATTGAAAGTTACTCGCCCCCTTGTGCATGTGTTGGTTTTGTATTTTCCATGCTTTTGTACATGTTGTGCTTTCCACTTAATTATCTTGAAGTATCAAGTATATTTGTATATGATTAGGTGGCACACCATGTATGTGTGTTTCGTGTATTGGAGCCTTTCTTGATTATATTTGATATCTTATTTGGCTCTTGTGAGAGATTAATGGATTATCCCATTTTGGGGGAGCGTTATGCTTGGGCATTCCACAATCCTAAAATTGTGTGTACATGGGAATACCACCTAGTATTTATATTGGATTATTGTCTAGTCTCTATGTGGTACAATTCTCATGATAAATGTAAGTTTTATAATGTCCATTAATTATCTCTATTTGTATTATTTTGCCTCGTGTTGGTTTTATGGTAGTATCACATTATGGGGGAGTCATATGCTTAGTGCATATTACAATTCTAGAAAATGTGAATATTCGAGGTTGTGTCACTTAGAATTCATATTGATAATTATCTAGCGCATATGTGACACATTTTCTCATAAAATTTCCAATTTGCTTGAAGGCTTTATTGATCTTATTTTGGATCTTGTATATGAGAATGTTTCTTGGTATGTGTTTCCTCATATTTAGATATATATATCCTCATGGAAACCATTTGCTTCAAGTTACTCTAATCACTAGTGATTGTGTGACTATTGGAAGCTACCAAGAATCTTGTTCAAAGTATCATGCTTAATTTCTTCTATTTAGTTATATGCTTCTTGTTGTGACTATGATCTTGGATATCCATGCAAGCTACCTTGGGAAAATTATTCTCAATACTTCTTGTCCTTGGACAATGAGTACCCAACTTATGGTAGAATTTATTGATCATATTCACTTTGGCCCTTGCTTAATTTTATCCTATCTTTGGCCAAGAAAATGGTTTGTGTTGTCTCCCAAGCCTTCCTTTCTTCTTGTGGATCCTCTTATTTTAGTTGATATCTTCTTGTGTTTTACTTATTGTAGGTTATAGTGATGATCCAATTTGTGTGCATTGTGCATTTAAAAGGAAAATCCTACATAATGCACTATCCATGGGGGAGCTCTCCTATATTATTTAGAACACTCATATTTATGCTTGTTTGTGATCCATATCGGGTTTTATGTGCTTGGAACCTCAATCTTTTCGTTTTGGTATTTGTGCCATCATGAGAAGTTTGGGGAGTTTGGTTTCTTGTTGGAACCTTGCTCTTTTTGGAGTTGGTTTTGTCTTATTCCTTGTTTCTTGATTTGACCATTTTAGAATGAGATAAACCCTTGAGCATTTTTATTTCTATCTATCTTTTGCTCCTTTGGTTTTAGCCTAGTTCATTTGTTGAATTTGTGATCTCTCATGTGTTGAATTGGTTCTTGGATATAATTTGGACATCGTTTGACGAGTCACACCCTTGTGTGTGCAATCTCTATTTACTTGGTGTTTTTGTTCAAATTGTATCTTCTTTTTGGTTCTTGAAAACTTTATGCATGCATATTTACTATATGTTTATATTATGGCATGCTTGCTTTCTTTGATCCAATATATAGGGGAAACTCCACCAAATCCCATCGGCTAAGTTGTGCATGAAATTAAATTTCATATCAATATGCACATATTTAAGTGGAGTCTCTCCTATGTATTGTAGTTGCACTAACTACATTAAACCCAATTAGTTTGGGGACCATTTTGTACTTAAATGTGTCTTAGGTACTTTGGAGATCTATTGGATGCTTGTCTCTCAATTTTGAAGTAGTGGTGCATACATGAAAATTTGAGACAAGCTATAGGATGATCAATGAATTCATATCCTCTACATCCTACCAATTATATCTCGGTAACAAGTATCCCTTTCTCATGCTCATATATCTTGATTCCAACCGTTTGTCGGTTGCCTTCTAGCATGAATTAATGTATTTGTAATTGTTGTAGTTCTAGCCATGGTTTTAAGAGGACTCAATATTGTATATGTGTCTAAGTTGATATGAGTGCATATAATTGGGACTATACAAAATCATGCATATGATCCTCCAATCCCAAATATGTCAATCTATCAATTTTATTGCCTATCATTTCATCAACTTCTCTCATGTGCAATAGTGATATTTTTGCTAGTCTATTTTATCTTATGATACATGTTGCCTTTCTCCATATATTCCAACCTTCTCATTTTCCCTTGGTGATAGTTGTAATATATGTAGTGTGTTGGTGTTTGAAGTTCAGTAATGTACAATTAGATATATTTGAGCCTTTGGCCATGCTTTGAAGCAAAAATCTTATTGATATATGTTATGACTTCATTTTAGCCTCGTATGTGATTTATTGTATATCTTCTTTGTGTGTGCTTGTTTCTTTATGGGCCTAAGTCTTTGTGATATTATCCTCTTAGAAACATATACACATATGAGAAGATAACTTTAGCTGAGATTTTATTACTTGGATACCATTTTTTTGTGGCTTCCAAATTTATTTGCCTCATACTTGTTCTCTCATGCCGTGTATTGTTAAATGAATTTGGATGGGTGAGGATTCCATGATTATGCACCTTGATCCCAAATACAATTATCATAATTGGTGCATTATCTTTGGGGAGCTCATCTAATAATGCTCATTTGTCTCCTTTCTCATTTATTGTGCCTTAAATGTTTATGGAGGAGTGAGGATTCCATATTTGTGCATTTTTGTATTGAAATACAACAATTATAAAGTGTGCACAAATCTTGGGGAGCTTCTCTATTCTATTTAAGCATTTGTTTGATCTTTCATTTATTGTGTTTTAAATGCTTATGGGGGAGCGAGGATTCCATATTTGTGCAATATGTACTCTAATGCATTTATTTTGAATTATGCACAAATCTTGGGGAGCTTCTCTATTTGTTATTTGAAGCACTCTTTTGCTCATATCATAGCATCTTGTTGTTTCCATTTGGACTCATTCGTTGTTTTCATTTGGTTTGTCGGATCTTGTAAATTGCTTGCATCATTTCACTTTATTTTGGCAATCTTCGGATCCTTGATATAGTTCTACTCCCTCCCAAGTATTCATCATTGGATATGTGTGAAGGCACACCTTTGGAGGAATTATTACTATATTTGCCTTCTATAACTTGTCACCCATTTCGGCAATCGATGCCAATGGGGGAGAAGTTTTAGAGGTTTTAAGGGAAGTTGGTTTATGCATTGAGTTTGTTCTTGTGCATTTGCCTCTCATGATCTTGCATCTTTGTTGTTGCTTAGCATGTGGTATATATAGAGGAAACTCCACCAATGATAATGATTGGCAATATATGCAATGAAATTCAAGTTCATCACACATGCATAGATTGTGGGGGAGTTTGCTCTATATATGGTGGTGGTACAAATATCACATACTTTTGTAGTATTTGATATTGGTATTACCATTTTACTCATTAATATTCCTTATATAAACCCTCTTAAAGGGATTTTCATCAATTACCAAAATGGGGGAGATTGAAAGAACATGTTGGGACCCCATGTGTGGTTTTGGTAATTAATGATAATCTTTATGGACTAATGTGTGTATTAAGGTTATACTTGTAGGATTTGTCCATTGGCATCGCTTGGAGCATGTGTTGGCTTCAAGGTCGATGAAATGCAAAGAAGATATGTTGTGCAAGCTCAATATGCGAGGTCGATGATGAGGAATCAAGAAAGGTGTTCCATCTTGAGAAGGTCAAGTTCGTCTACATCGAGATCAAGTGGAATGCTCAAGGCAAAGGTATAATCTTGATAGGTTTTCCGTTTTGCCGGTCTCATGTTGTGTTTGGGAGACCGGGTTTAGGATAGATAACCGTACTATCAAGAGGGGCTCTCGTATGAGTAATTCGGTCACATCGTTCGAAGAGAGCTCAAACCTTTGCATACTTGCATCATCGTATTTGGTTGTTATTTGGTCTTATCCATGTGAGGATATAGAGCTTGTGGTAATCTCCATAACAAGCTCTTGTTCATCAAAATCGGATCTCCCCTATGTATCTTGTTGCGATTTTGATTTATGCGGCTTTTCGGTTTCTCACCAAGTGAGATATCTTACATTATATTAATTGATACACTCTCACTTGGTGATAACCAATATTTCCACTCTTTATTGGGAAGCACTTGTCGTCCTCTATCCAACGCAATTAGAATCGGCTCAATCGGAGTCACCAATCGAAAGTTACGACCGTTTGAAGTTTGCTTATTTAATTTATAAAACAGAAAAAAAAAGGAAGGGCCTTTTATTTTTCTGGGCCGACCGGTACTACCGCAGCCCAGTACCGGTCGACCCAGAGCGCGGCCCAGCTCTCAGAGCAGTCCGGTTGTGGCTTCCGGTCCTACCGGCCTGGCCCGGTAGTACCGCCCGGGTGGGCCGATACTACCGGCCGGCCCAGGTCGACCTGTGTTGCCCAGCCCTCTCCCTGGCAGGCCCCGTCTCCCCCACCGCTTGCCAGCCCGCCTCGCCCCCGCGTGCTGTGTGCGTGCCTGCCGCCCGCGTTGACCGCACCGCTCGCGCGTACGCTGCCGCGGCCGCCCCTCTTCCTCTCGCGCGTGCCCTGCCCGATGCTGCGGGGCCAGCTCGCATTGGCCTACGCGCCCGCTCGCTCCAGATTGCTTGCGCGCTATGCCTGTTTCGCATGCAGACCCCACCTCGTGCGCTGTACGGTCCAGTTTGGTTCTCCCGTGCGCTGCGGCCGCCAAAATTCCTGCGCATGCTTGCCGCGCTGCTGCAGCTTCTCTTGCGCTGGTCTGATGCTCGCGAGCTGCTACTATGGCCTCACTTGCACGCGCACCCCCCTAGTTGACCTGCCTGATTCAATCCGGTAGTACCGGCCCAGACAGAAAATATATTCCAACGGCCAGATTTTTGGGGCCTCTATTTAAGGCTTTGCCCTTTTTCAGTTTAGCTAGTTTCTTCCTCTTCTATTAGGCTAAGCTTTATCCACACTTGCTCTAGATTTTGAATCTTGCCTAATCTCTTTCCCTTCGATGATTCTTGCCCATTTTTGAGTGGAAGAGAGAGGAGATCTAGACCCACATTTTGACCTAACCGATTCATCTCTTTGTGAGTGCATCTTTGAGGATCTAGATTTTGGAGAATTTTGTGTCTCTCTTTGATTCCTCCTCTCTTGTTCCCCCAATAGCTTTGGTAGCTTTGTTGGAAATTGAGAGTGAGGGATTTGAGCATCTTTGTGGTGTTCTTGCCATTTGCATTTGTTGCATCATGTTTGAGTTCTCCTCGGAGGATTTGGTTTGAGTTGCTCATTGGAGTTTGTCCCTCTTGGGTTCTTGGAACCCTAGACGGTTTTGTGGCCTAGGTGGCATTGTGGCCTTTTGTGGCATTTGTTGGGAGCCTCCAATTAAGTTGTGGAGAAGTGCCCCAACCTTGTGAGAGGTTCCGGTTGCCACCGACAAGTGCACCGATAGTGGAAGCGTGGATCGATCCCGTTGGGGTGAGATTCACCGGAGAATAAGGGAGGCCTTTTGTGGCGTTGGTGGTTTGATACCACCCCCTCTCCAAACGAGACGTACTCCATGTTGGGAGGAACTCGGTAAAATATTGGTGTCCCCGCGTGCCTCGGTTATCTCTATACCCGAGCTATTTACTTATGCACTTTACATTGTGATAGCCTTCGTGATTGAAGTAATCTATATCTTGCTATCACATTGTTTCTTGTATTGCTTAGCATAAGTTGTTGGTGCACATAGGTAAACCTTAGTTGTTCTAGTTGTTGAGCCACTCTAGGAAAAGTTTTATTCGCCTATTCACCCCCCCCCCCCCTCTAGGCGACATCTGTATCCTTTCAGAAGGAGAGTTACCTCATCACACGGAAGCTTTACATCCTCCTTGTTCTGCGGGACCAGCCCCGTGTCGCGCAGCTTGCGCAGGTCACGGTCATGCGCCTTCGTGCGCCTCCACCCACCGTCGTGATACGAGGAGTAGCGGCAACCTTCTTGCCACCGGTGGTGGCACTCGATCCAACTCCAGCAGCGCCCTTCCTTGATTTGCCCATCGCGTGGCGGTGAGTGCGGCGGTGAGCGCGGAGAAACGAAGAAGGAAAAGAACGGAGAATGTCAAGTGTGCGCAAGAGAGGCAGAGCTTGAGAAAATGGAGGCAATGGAGAAATAAAATGGCAAGAGGTGAAACAGAATCACTGTTTTCCCACAGTTATAAAAGATGAGGACGATAAACAAGAGCCGTCGATCCAGAATCCCTAACGCGCAATCAAAATCTGACCATACACGTGTCAGCACATCAATGAACCATCACCAGCACGCCGTCCACTATAAACGGAAACCGAGGAGACGTCGTAATTCTCGCCAAGCCGCGCATGACTAGTCAACTCCAAGTCAGAAAGTGGGACCCACGTTCGTCCTGTCACGTCATCTCTGGCGCCGCAGACGGTTGAGATCACAGATCGTCAGCACTGACGTCATCAAGACCAACCTAGCAACGGTTGGAAATCTTCGGCTGATGAATCAAGTACTTACTCGAATCTACGATCCGAGCAACTACTCGGGAGCTACTCCTATCAGGAGCGCTGGCCACACACCTGAAGCAAGATTAAGGTACTACACTTCTAACCAATCTTCGAGTCCCACGTCGAGTCTACGACTCCACTAGTGACTTGGGGGCTACTCCCATAGGGTGGATTGCTCAAATCATCTGAAAAAATTGTCCTCTTCGGACCTGAAGTTAAAAACAACTGAACTAAAAGTCTCTGCTCGAGTCTATGACTCGAACAGACACTCGGGGGCTACTCCCATAGGGAGAGTTGGACGCGCACCCTATGATTTCTTCGACTACCATCTTTCGGATCCAAATACAAACTTTTGCTGGCAACTTTGCCCAAATAAACTCTAAGTTAGAGACATTCTCCTTGGCCACCCAAAACACCTCCGCGGTGATAACATTTCGGATGTTGTGTCTACGACGCAAGGGTAAGACCTACATATATCATCTTATGGCCTGGTAACGCACCTGACTGCGCTCTACTGGTAAAATACCGTGTCAACAGGCACGATGAAAAAATCCCGACGGACGCGTTGGGTACATCACTTCAAAACCACTAGGATTCGGCTCCTATAAGATCTTAACGGCCTAAGTCGAATTACGCTAGCATCTGTTCCAGATTCGAGTCCAAGGACTCGAGTCTGAAGAAGATCGTGTTGTTTTGTACTATGACAGTTAATTGACCCTGATCCGTTGGGTGAGTCAGGCACACGCATCAACAATCCCTATGAACTAAATTGCTTTCTCTTATAAACAGGCCTAAATTACACTCGAAAGATTGATAAGTCCTCAGCCGAATCTGCGATTCGACTGAGCGCTCGGGGGCTACTGACATGGTTATACCCCACAGGTACACACCATTGGCATACCTAGTCCATCCCAAGGAAGGCCCACGACAAGATACACAACCCGCGGAGGTTTCGGGTGGCTCAGGCCCATGACGTCTTTGGATCCTTGGAGAACAAGACTAGAGTAGATAGAATTTCAA
Organism: Avena sativa; assembly: GCA_916181665.1. Taxonomy (NCBI): domain Eukaryota; kingdom Viridiplantae; phylum Streptophyta; class Magnoliopsida; order Poales; family Poaceae; genus Avena; species Avena sativa. The sequence continues at coordinate 166,850,039 of OV702283.1, read as the reverse complement.
ATGGGCTGGTGTTGTGTGTCACTTGGGGCACCCCCTCCCCTCTATTTATTAGAGGGAAGGAAGCTTGGGAGAGGGGATTTTGAATCCTTCCCCAACTCCCTCTCCTGGTTGGCTTCTGGTGGAGGGAAAGAAGGATTCTTTCCTTCCTCCACCAGGATACATTGTCCCAGTTTGACTTTTCAAAATTGCCTTTTGACTTTCAATTTGGAGCTCAATTTCTTTCTTACAAATGCCCAACCAAGTGACCTAGGACATGATGCAATCATTCCACTTATTCATGACACATTCATGTACCTTCCCCTTATGGTCCGGTGAACCTTCTAGACCCTTCTAGATCATTCCGATGAAAACACTGGAATCATTCCCGAACTCCGGAATTGTACTTTACTTATATGAATATTATTCTTCGGACCATTCCGGATCTCCTCTTGATATCCCGGATCCCATCCGAGACTCCAAACAACATTCGGTCTCTCTACTTACATTCCATATCTACTAAACAACATCGAATCCTTAAGTGTGTCTCCCTACGGTTCGTGAATTATGCAGACATGACCGAGACTCTTCTCCGATCAATAACCAATAGAGGAATCTGGAAATTCATATGGCTCCCACATATTTCTACGATTACTTTGCGATCGAATGAACCACTTACATACGATACAAATTTCCCTTTGTCTCACAATAGTTTACTTATCCGAGGTCTGATCGTCGGTATCTCTGCATACCTAGTTTAACCTTGTTACCGATAAGTACTCTTTTCTCGGTCTCGTGATATGTGATCTCTTGTGAGCCAGTCACATGCTTGCAAGCTAATTGGATGGCATTCCACCGAGAGGGCCCAGAGTATATCTATCCGTCATATGGATGGACAAATCCCACTCTTGATCCATGTGCCTCAACACATACTTTCTGAACACTCAATGCCACCTTTATAGCCACCCAGTTACGTTGTGGTGTTTGATGTCATCAAAGCATCCATCCGGTGATGGTGATTAGCATGATCTCATGGTCGAAGGAATTAGGTTACTATGTATCAAAAGCTAATAGCAAACGAACTATTGAAATGACTTGATCTTTATGCTATGCTTATCTATAGGAGTATGTACATCACACCATTCTCCTAATGATATGATCTTGTTGTTAATAACATCTCAATGTTCATGATCAGGAAACCATGATCATATATTAACCAACAAGCTAGTTTAACAAGAGGCTTTACTAGGGACTCTTTTATGTTTACAAATAACACAAGTATTAATGTTTTCGGATAATACAATTATAGCATGGTATGTAAACATTTATCATAAGTATGAAGATATGATAATAACCATTTTATTATTGCCTCTTGGGCATATCTCCAATAGTCTCCCACTTGCACTAGATACAATAATCTAGTTTCAATTCTTTGTGTATTCAACACCTATGGCTTTCCGGTGTTGTATGTACACGATTGCTAGTGATCAACCGATCTTCTGATCCGACGCTTTCAGGTCCGTGTGTAATTGCATGTCTTTGCGTCTCTACGCATCACTCATTATCTAATGAGATGGCTTTGTCTAAATTTGGTCCTTTGGTGAGACCTTTAGTTCCTAGGGGTTAAAACATTTTGACAATATTGTCGTACAATATATCTTCATAGTATTATCCCGCTGTGAACTACACCTAGTTTGATAACAAACTACTTGACACAAATGCCCTCTTTTGCTGCTATAATAGCAGTCATATACTTTGTTTTAGTATCTGTCACAATGTCTTAACTTTGGAACTCATCCAAATCCATTATGGAACTTACTTTCCATCATATTGTGCCACCCTTAGTTTAGATTGAGATAAACTTAATTTGTACTTTGTGACAAAACTAGTATCAATGTAGTACCTTTTACAATGAACTAACCATCTATTTGCCACTTCTACAAAATAATATATTCTTAGTTCTTCCAAAAGATCGTAAAAATACCCTTAATATCGTCCAATGATCATCTTTATGAATCATTCTGGTATATGCTCATAATATTTAGAGCATAGGACATATCTGGAATTATACATATCACTGGATGATTAAAAAATACTTTTTGTGATTTTATTCATCAAGTATCAATCAATACTTGAATCTTTGTTTCACTTACCAAGTGTTGATATACTTGAATTTTGATTTAATCCTTTCTGTGTGGCAAGAACCTTTCTTGTCATTTCCATATTGAACTCATTCAATATCTCATCTATGTACATTTGGCACAACCATATTAGCGTCTCAATCTATCTATATAGATATTGATGCCAAATATTCGGGTTTTGCCTAAGTCTTTCATCGAGATGAAATTCTTAACATGTGTTAATAAAAGATACATCATTTCCAATCAACAATATGTCTTCCACATAATGTATTAGAAATATGTCTTAGCGCTCCCACTTAATTTCTTGCAAATGCAAGCATCTTCATCGTCTCTGATGAATTTAAACTCTTTTAACACTGTGTTATGCACACGTCCTAGGTAACAATTATATTAGAAGAACTTGTTTTGTTTATTCAACTACCACATAACAAAATTATATGTAGTGGTTGCTACATTAATCGACTAGACTAAATATCGCTATGAAAGGTCAAATCTTGTCATAGTCAACCTTTGAACATTGTTGTGAACTCTTTCCCAACATGTCGAATATTTCATAGATGTGAAACATCCATGTCTATTTATTTATAGATCCAAACACGACTGTAAGGTCTTACACCTTTCTAGAGGGTCTTTCAAGTTCAAAGCTTGATTTCTCGTGTCAGGGCCCATCATTGCTTCTTTGCATGTAGTCCGTTCATTATTGTCAAATAATGATTCAACCCTCAAATCTTGGTATTTATAGATCCAAACACGACTGTAAGGTCTTACACCTTTCCAGAGGAACTATCAAGGATTTTATGGCTTCAAGCCATTTGACGGAGTCAGGGCCCATCATTGCTTCTTTGCATGTAGTCCATTCATTATTGTCAAATAATGATTCAACCCTCAAATCTTGGTATTTGATTGTTTACCCGACCTACTTAGTTCAATAGGAACTTAGACCTTCGTAACCACAACCTTTGAGGCATGTGAGCCATGAGCATTGTTCTTGCCTCCAGAACACTTTTCGGCGCTGCGCAACATATATCTAAGGTCCGTTTAACCTTATCAAAGTTCTGTTGTACTCCAACTTAACTTTTCACGGAAAATTCCTTCTCAAAGAAACTTGATGTTCTAAATGACAAACATTTTTGTCTTCGGTGTTATGGAGGAATACTCAACGATTATTCGAAATAACATACAAAGACATGATCATCCGACTTTGGTATTAAACATCTCACTTATGCATAGCATACCAATGTTTAAGAAAGGACAACTTGGGTTTTATCCCAAACCATAACTTTATATGGTGTCATTTCAACGGATCATGATGGAGCTCTTTTTGGTGAAAAAGCGATAGTCTCTAAAGCTTTTAATCTTTAAAATATAATGCCAGTTTTATGAATTAGACCATTGATCTTACCATGTGTCACATCCCAAAATTTTCCAAATTTTGAAATGTGAAAAATAAATAAACAAAATAAATAATTGATGAAATTTAGGGTGAAAAGAAACTTTTTGGTTCTAAATCGAAACATCAAAACACATCTTGAAAAAAAATTGAATAAAATAGAATCCAACAAATTTCAATCAAGTGAAAATGCATTCATCAAATGAATGTATCTTGAAATTTAAACTTGGGAAAATAAACCAAAACCCTAAAACCCTAAAAGAATAAATCATTTCCAAGATCTCTCTAAGACTATGGATTTGTTCCATATAAAAATTTGTCAACAAACATTTATAAATGATCAAAAATGATAAACAAAAATATTATAAACCATAGAAATTGGTTTCAATTAATTTGGAACCATGGATAAAATCTTATGAATTTAATAAGATAAAGAAATTAGATTTCAAAGCTAATAAAGCCCCTATCTAAAATCCATTACCAAATAGTGAGAAAAATAATCCTAAGGATTTAAAAAGGTAAACAAATATTAAATAAAGTTATACAAATTGGAATCACCAATTTTGGATCTATAAATAAAAGGATATGGATTTTATAAGACAAAGAAAGAAATCAATAAATAAGGAATATTTAAAAGCCAAATTAAATCTTGGCCAAATCCTTAAACAAATGAAAGGTTATTATATGATAAAAGGAGAAAAAGATTATTTAAATAAAATCATAAGGATTAAACAATATCCAACTTTATTTTAAATAAAGACAAATTTCCTAAACTAAATAATAAGAAAATTATTTAGAAGACAATTTAAATCTTGAATTAGATCCATAAGCAAAAGGAATAAATATAATCCAAATCCAAATAAAATAAATGAATAAAGAATATTCAGATAAAAGTATATGGGCCAAAATCATATTTAAATTATTTAAATGAAAACAAAATCCCTAATAGAAATGATTAATTAAATAATGAGAAAATAATAAATGGGAATTTACCAAAGTGGATTAAAAAGTTATCTAATTAACTTAAAATAATTATTTGAATAAAGTTTATATGGTATTAAAACCATATTTGATTTTATTTGAATAAAGACAAATGCGTAATTTAAATGAAAATTATATCATATTAAAATATTTTTTAAATAATAATTCAAGTGAATTATTTGCACTAATGAATAAATAAAACCCACTGAAAAAGGTTTGGTAAAAATTAGAATTCAAATAAGAGTTTGAAAATATAATTAAAATCTTGTCTGAATAAAATCAATTGTCTATTTAAATAAATAATAAATCCCAAGAAAATACAAAGAAGTATTCTAAATTTTGACTTTAAAATACTTTGTTAAACAATATTAAACTATACTGAAAGTTTAGAAAAGGTTTGATAAAAACCTGAATTCAAATTGAGTTTCAATCATTTGAATCAAAACAAAACAGAAAAGAAAAAGGAAAAATAAACAGAGAAGAAAAAATGAAAAGAACCAGCCCAGCCCACTAAGCCCAGCGAGCCCATCTCTCTCTTCTCCCCGTAGAAAACGATTCACACTCAGCAACGCACCCACGCAGTCACTGACCACAGGACCCCATCGCGTATTTCTCTCTCTCGCTGACCAACGGACCCCACCTGCCAGTCGTCTTCCTCACCCGCGCGACCCATTCTTCACCCCTCCTCGCCGTTTCTGACATTGATTCTGCGTCGTCAATACGATTGATTGTCGCGCTAATTCCTCCCAGCGACCAAGCACCCTTAAATGCCCACGCCCTCTCTACCTTTCCCCCTCATTCGCCGCACCCTCTCTGCCACCAGGCTGTGCGAATTATCCATTGCACCACCACTGCTCCGAGGAGCTCTTTTCCCCGATTCCGGCGAGGACCATCACCCCCACCGTACCTAGCCTCCACGAGCCTACTCCCCAGCCTCTTGCGCACCTCCCAGTATCACCCACTCGTCCGGGAAAGCCCTAGAGGCTCGGCAACCTCGACGACAGAGCGACGCCACCGTCTGCCTCAACTCCGGCGACACCCCTGGTAGCTTCTGACTGCCCCCTCCCCTCTGACTGTTACTCACGTGTTCGCCTTTCTTGTACGAATCTAACAGCATCGTTTAATTGTCTTGGCGTGACCCGTATTCTCGCCTCTGACGACGAACAGACGAGCCCGATGCCGTCGTGAACTCCAGCGAGTGTTTGCCGACGACTCCGTGCGCCCCTGTCCATCCTGCGGCCACCTTGAGCACCGCAGCAACCCGCCAAACCCGGTGAGCCCCTCTTTCCTCTTCCTTGCTTCCTGTTTTGCCAGAACCGCCGCAACCAGAATGCCACCGCCGCCAGCCACCGTCGTAGCGCCGCCCATCTTTGGCCAAACTTCTATGCCGTTCGATTTAGATCCGATGGACGCGATAGATGACTTAAACGAACTGTTAAGTTTGCATCTGTGCCGCACGATCTTCTTTTAACCCAACACACCACACCGCTCAATCCAGACGAATTGGTATAGACCAATAGGAACACAAAACGTGGCCTGAGACTTGTTTTAAAAATAGAAATGTCCTATTAGATGTTTGATTTTATAAAATTCATAACTTTAAATCCACACGTCCAAATTTTGCAAACCTTACATCATTGGAATCAGCAAAAAGAATACTTTCCAACCATGCACTTTGTTTAGTGTTTTGCTTGTGTAAAATTAGTTGTTTTTGCAGAAACATGTGTAGGCATATTTTGTGTATAAAATTTATTCTAAAAATGTTTTTAGGGTAAAATAATTTGTAAATGGATTGTTTTGAACCTACTGACCATAGAAACCAACTTTTGGATTTAAAAATATATTTTGTGACACTTAGGAATTATTCCTTTGAATTAAAGCATTTCTAGTTAAATAAAAATGTTGATTATGGTTTAAAAATGGTTTTGAATAAAACCTTCGGAAAATGATTTGATTTAAACTCTCTGACCCTAAACACCAGGTTTTGGAGTTAAAAATATATTTGGTAAACCCTAGTAAAATTATTACTTTGTTCAAAGGCATTTCCAACAAAATAAAATGTTGCTTTGATTTAAAAATGGATTTTGGATGAAACCCTTTGGAAATGGAATTGTTTTAAACATTATGACCATAAACATTAATATTGGTGTTTAAAACATTTTGGCTAACACTAGAAATTATTCTTTGAATAAAATCAATTCTAGCAAAACAAAGGGATTTAAAGTGGCCATTTTCACTAACTTGTTATCAAATGGTTTTGCCACTTTGATAAATGACCAATAGGTGTGTTAAAATGTTTATAACCTATTAGAAACCACTTTTCCAAATAAAACAATCTTTGGCATGCTTGCATGCATTGCTTTGTTTTTATTATTTTATGTGTTGAAATGTTTGAATGTTAGATTGAATTTGTGCCTTGATTGAATTGTAGTGAAATTTGAAGAGTGTGACTATTGCAAGGTCAAGGAGTGAACTTATATTCTCTACCAAAAAGGCAAGTGGTGCTTCATACTTTTGTCCTATTATTTTCACTATGCATTAGTGATGTTTTGAGTAGGACTTGCATGGAATTTTACTAAGTATGCTATGCCATGGGAAATCCTAGTAGATGATGCCTTAGTAGAATTTTCCTAAGTTAAGATCCCTACTAGTATCATGCTTAGATTAGCTAGTAGAAAACAAGAGTGGATTATATTCATGCTATGAAATATTTCTATGTCAAATGACTTGTGTTTTGTTTAATAAAACAACTATGTGAATAAATCACCTCGGTGGAATGGGACTTGCATGGATGGATTTTTGTTGAGTGGTTACCAGGGCCCATTTTTCAATGGCCTACCCTGTGTATCTCACTTGTGGAATTCCACCCAGGAACAAAGAGATTTGAGATGTCAAATGTTGAGAAGCTTCAAGTGCAGCCACTTGGCATTATGGGCTCTGCCTGGATCATATAGGTTGCAATAACTTAGCCAGATGGACAATTGGTGGTAGGGGTTGATAGGTTTGGAGCGCGTCCATTTTGGTCTAAGGGAAGGCTTCTGAAAGATCTTGTCTCGATGCATGTCGAGTCTTATGGGGAAAGTACACCACCTCTCGAGAGAGTAAAATCTAAGTACTTAGTCGTGTCCCCGGCAATGGAGAATTTGAGCATCAAGACATGGAAGCTATCAAGAATCTCCTCATCCCAATTTCTAAGTTAAAAACTTGTGGTTGAACAAGGGTTAAAGGATCACTAATTTCTATTGGTAGATGCCTTGGGTGATTTTGACAAATAAAAACTTAGTGTTTTAAAATGATAAGGAAAATCTATTTTGAGCAAAGCAAGCCTAAGATCCACTTAGCCAAATGCATATAGATGATAGATACCACTATTCTACCATAGTATCACTTGCCAATACAATTCAAATGTATTGACCCTTATGGCTGTAACTTATTATGTTGCAGGTTTGTTTGATGTTAGTGAAGTGTGTTGAATAGGATTACAAGTCTACAACCAACATGATTGCATGTGGCACTTTGAAGATGAAGGACTCCATGCTATAGTTATTTTTGTTGCATTGTAATAAGATAGCCAAATGAGCTATGTAAGATGTAATGAATTAATTTATTCTTGGTTATAAAGTTGTATTATGACCTTAGTTTCTTGATATTACATCTTAAACTGTGGATGCTAGCTATTGATCCAGTGACTAGCATTGTAAACACGGGGATCTCTACCTTATTAAAAGTTGGGACCTCTACACCATGTCAAACAAGGTTTCATTGCATATCTCGATTATTCCATACTCATATGGTGTTTTGGGAACGATTCCTCAAATCTTAGGTGTTATGCTAAACTTGTAACTCAAATATCTTCCTTTATGATCCTATCATAAATTCATTATTTTCTTGTTACATTGATTTTTCACTTCATCTTGAAAGTCTTTGAACTTTTCAAATGTTTCACACTTCATCCTCATTAAGTAAAATATTCATATATTGACTCAAATTTTCGGAGAAAGCATATGAAGTTGAAATCCATCGGTCTCGACTACACGTAATGGACTTCATACATCAAATATGTGCAAAATCCAATAATCTAGTCATTCGTTCCCTTTTGGCCTATGAACGGAGTTTTAATTATCTCTAGGAAAGTTTCACAAGCATCATTTGATCAAAAATCAAAAGACTCCAAAATTCCATCCACATGGAGTTTCTTCATTTTTTCTTTCCAATATAATTTAAACGGCGATGTCACTTCCTAAGTGATCTTTCAATCAATTTGTCTTTCGACATTTTTAGCACTAGTTTTATGGATGTTATTTCTCCAAAGAGATTTGTAAATCATCCATCTTTTATGGATTATGGCAATTATTTGAACAACCCTTTTGTTCTCATAATACCTGATCGAAATAAGAATTATTGAAACAAATCTTGAAGGTAAGTTTTGATTTCAACGAGCAACACAACAAACCTTTATTTGTTCTCAATGAACATCATCACATATTATTTTGCTAGTTACTTAGGCCATTGTAGTTCATGAATTGTGTTGTTTCATATGACGATTCACACCAACAAATTCAGTATCCAATACTCAAGAAATACATTGTTTAACAAGCAAAGAATATAGCCATAACATGTATATCCTCTATATACCTAAGCTAAACAATTCTAGTATTTTCTCTTCTGCCAAATATTTCTTAGATTTCTCTTTCAGTATTTCTTTATCCTTTCAAAAGAATCTATCAACATCAACAGTGGCGCCGTACTTATGACACATAGTCCAAAACATGTATAGTTAAATACCAATGTCTTTGGACTTACACTTTGAAGTAGATCACCATCATCAAATTTTTGGTGTTCCTTCAAATTCCATTCTTTAGTAATCTTTTAGTGTAGTAAAAATTTTACCTACATCGAATATTCATCCTTATCATGGAACTATTCGTGATCAAGCTACTTTAGCTTATAACGGTGAATTGCGAGTATAATGTTGCTCTTCCAAAACCTTTTGGAGAATTAGGACGACTAGCGTCTCCAACCTTTTGAAAATTCACATCAAATATGAGAACATAAACTTTGTTATATTATACTCTATCATGTTGTAATCAAAACATCGTTTCAGATATCGCAATATCTTCCACATATGATGGTTTCCGAAACAATTCTTTCAGATCCTAGATAACCTTGATATTAAAACAATCTTTTGAATATCAAGAATCATGGAGATAAACATGATACTTATTTACTAACACTGGAATTGTCGCTCTTCATTCAATACCAATTATTAAACTTCACGGAGTAACCGGAACTTACTAAAAGTTTGCAATAGGACTTTTAAACTTTATATCAACACTTCAAAAAAATACGATACCAGTTCATAAAGTAACTAACCAGAATTCTATAGTTCTATTATCTCAATTATAACTAAGTGCAAGGTGGTAAACGGATGCCAATGACTACAACAACTATGCAAATTCACTTTGATTTAATTTATGATAAATAGTGTTCAACTTTTAATCATATTGCTGTTGAACTCCCACTAAAAAAAATATCCCTCACATTGTTTTAGTGATTACATGAACCAAATCCACTATACCAAGTCTGATCATCATGTGACATGATGTAGTTTCAAAGGTGAACAATCATCATGTTCATCACATCATCTGACTCATGCTTTACCTTTCGGTATTCCGTGTTCTGAGACCATGTCTGTACATGCTAGGCTCGTCAAGATGTAACCTATAGTTTCCACATGAGAAAATTTGGCTTGCTCCCGTTGTATACACTTGCAGAATCTAACACACCCGATCATCACGTGGTGCTTCAAAACAACGAGCTTTGGCAACGGTGTCTACTAAGGATGAACACTTTATAACTTGATATTTTGTGAGAGGGATCATCTTATAATGCTACCATCGTGATATAAGAAATACAAGATGCATAAAAGGATTAACATCACATGCAATTCATAATATGTGATATGATATGTCCTTTCTTCTTGTGCTTCCGATCTCCATCTTCAAGCACGAACATGATCTCCATCATCACCGGCGTGGCGTCAAGGTCAATGGCACCGCTCCATGGTTGTCATCCACCAGCATCAACTATTACAACTACTTTGAATAATAGACACATAGGTCTTAACGAAATTAAAAGACAACCATAAGGCTCCTGCCGGTTGCCGACTTACAATAAGGAACATTGCATACATCATATATAATCACAATCATGGCCATATCACATCACATCACACCACTGCAAAACAAAGTTAGACGCCTCTAATTTTCTTTGCATGTTTTACGTGGTTTGGGGCTTTCAATAAGTGTCGTTCTAACTTACGAACAAGAACCACAACGTTGATACTAGTATTGTCAATCACCCATTGTAAATTGAATCTTCACTATGTTGGGAGAAACAGGCACCCGCAAAGCCACTTATGCAATACAAGTTGCATGTCAAGCGTGGAGAAAGTCTCATGAACGATGTCATGTAAGGTTAGCCCGGGCCGCTTCATCCCACCATCCTGTAATATGCAAAGTACACAAGAAGCAATTGACAACAAAAGCATCAACGCCCACAATGACCATTGTGTTCTACTCGTGTAACAGATCTACATATAGACACGACTCTGATACCACTGTAGGGGTTCGTAGCATGGAAAACAAAAAATTCTACCGCATGAACACAAACAAGCCAAGATCTATCTACTAGATTGTAGCAACGAGTCGATTAGAGTACTCACCCTCGAAGATTCCAAAGCGGTTAATGAGAGCAGATTCTCGTGGGTGATGTAGTCATACACTTTCCGATCTAAAGATCGTGTAGACGATCCTTTCGGCGCTGCGTTTCGGCAGCGCTTCCACAGTCGGTCACACGTTTGGTACTCGATGAAGACCTTCCTCTCCCTTGTTCTAGCAGGCAACGGAGGTTGTAGTTCTCCCCTCACGATTCCGGCAGCACGACGGCGTGGTGACGGAAGTCGAGGGAAGATCCTGCAGGGCTTCGCCTAAGCCAGAGCAGGTTATGGTGGAGAATTAGGGTTACCGGAAATCTAGGGTATAGAGGGCCGGAGAGGAGGAGGTGGAGTCAGCGGCGGCTAGGGCGGCGGCGCCGCGGCGATTTGGGGAAGGGCTAGTGTTATGTGTCTATTGGGGCACCCCCTCCCCTCTATTTATGAGAGGGAGGGAAGCTTGGGAGAGGGGAGTTTGAATCCTTCCCCAACTCCCTCTCCTTGTTGGCTTGTGGTGGAGGGAAAGAAGGATTCTTTCCTTCCTCCACCAGGATACATTGTCTCAGTTTGACTTTTCAAACTTGCCTTTTGACTTTCAATTTGAAGCTCAATTTCTTTCTTACAAATGACCAACCAAGTGACCTAGGACATGATGCAATCATTCCACTTATTCATGACACATTCATGTACCCTTCCCCTTCTGGTCCAGTGAACCTTCTAGACCCTTCTAGATCATTCCGGTGAAAACACTGGAATCATTCCCGAACTCTGGAATTGTACTTTCCTTATATGAATCTTATTCTAAGGACCATTCCGGATCTCCCCGTGATATCCCAGATCCCATCCGAGACTCCGAACAACATTCGATCTCCCTACTTACATTCCATATCTACTAAACAACATTGAATCCTTAAGTGTGTCTCCCTACGGTTCGTGAATTATGCAGACATGACCGAGACTCTTCTCCGATCAATAACCAATAGAGGAATCTAGAAATTAATATGGCTCCCACATATTTCTACGATTACTTTGCGATCGAATGAACCACTTACATACGATACCAATTTCCCTTTGTCTCGCGATAGTTTACTTATCCGAGGTCTGATCGTCGGTATCTCTGCATACCTAGTTCAACCTCATTACCGATAAGTACTCTTTTCTTGTTCCCGTGATATGCGATCCCTTGTGAGCCAGTCACATGCTTGCAAGATAATTGGATGACATTCCACCAAGAGGGCCCAGGGTATATCTATCCGTCATATGGATGGACAAATCCCACTCTTGATCCATGTGCCTCAACACATACTTTTTGAACACTCAATGCCACCTTTATAGCCACCCAGTTACGGTGTGGTGTTTGATGTCATCAAAGCATCCATCTGGTGATGGTGATTAGCATGATCTCATGGTCGAAGGAATTAGGTTACTATGTATCAGAAATATTATAGCAAACAAACTATTGAAATGACTTGATCTTTATGCTATGCTTATCTATAGGAGTATGTCCATCACACCATTCTCCTAATGATATGATCTTGTTGTTAATAACATTTCAATGCTCATGATCAGGAAACCATGATCATATATTAAACAAGGAGCTAGTTTAACAAGAGGCTTTACTAGGGACTCTTTTATGTTTACAAATCACACAAGTATTAATGTTTCCGGTTAATACATGAAGATATGATAATAACCTCTTTATTATTGCATCTTGGGCATATCTCCAACAGAATACATGTCAGATGTGATATATAAATAATAAACGAACAAGTACTAGAGATTACAAGGTGCTTACCTTTTAACGACTGGAAGCACGTGTGTGCCAGCAGTAACAACAACTTCTTTTGCCTTGCACTTCTTGGAAGCAGAGGCAGGATCTTCTTTCACCTCATCATCCTCCATCTCTTCCGAGTCTTCTGCAGTATAATCCTCAAGAGGGGCAAGCTCAGACTCAGAAAGATCCTTCAGCTGATAAGTCAAAAAATCATCATCACAAACCTAAGTCGGATGATGGGATGAAAAGGCAAAAACAAAAGATAAAGTTGAAAGGATCACCGGGGTCAGAGGTCGTTCAGCTATATACATCTTCATGGAGACTTCAGTGATCTTCTTGTTCACACTCTCCTTGATTAAAAACTACATCTAGGTCTTGTGGTCCTTCATAAGAATGTGAGTCGGACTGACCTTCATGTTGTCCTTCCGGTCGTAGATGACCATTTGCATCAGGAGGCCGCCGCGGTACTACAATGGCTGAATCCAGTGATCCAGCCAGCAGTGGATCAAGTCGGATCCGCGAAGCCCCTGATTCTTCATCAAAAACTCAATCCACCTTTTGGCGAGGATCAAGTCTTCGGATAATTCCGGTGCCTTCGTGTCCCATGATTCCTTGTGGGGATTGACACGTCGATGAAAGCCGGAATACCTTTCGTCTTCTGAGGAGTCGGAATATCTTTGTGATAAAAGAATGTTCCAGCCCATCTTTTAACTGACTCACTAGCATTAATCCTAGGATAAATTCGATCTCTCCTAAGAACTAAGCTAAGAGTGCCAGTAGTATATGGAACACTGGCACTGATGGAATTCTTTCGGGTACCATAGTAGTACCGAAAAAGAGTAAGATTCGGCCTAATGCCGAGGAATCCCTCACTAAGAGCTACGTGAGTGCTAATCTCGAGGAAGGAGTTAGGGGGGTTATGAAGTTGCACACCGCAGTATTTGAGAACCTCGGTGAGGAACTCCGACGATGGCATGCTGAGACCATGGTCAACGTGTGTCCCAAAGAGGACTCGCTCGCCGTTTCGGGGTGCTGGAACGGCGTCTCCGAGGCCGCTCTGCCACGCGCCGGTAGTGAGGTAACCTTCGTCCTCCATGGATTGCAGCTTGGCGTCGTCCCTGATGCTGGGGACCCAGAGGCCCCGTAGTTTCCTATCATTCGCCGCCGCCGCTCCAGAACTTGATGAAGGCTTTATCTCGCTGAAAGGGGTCAAAGATTGGCATCGCTAGGGATTTTTTGGGTGCATGGAAGAGAGAGGATGCAGAGCGCTCGAGGATTACGAGGAGGCAATGAAGAATGGCGAAGAATGAATATGGGAGAGAGAAATCTCTTAACTTAATAACCTCCGCACCAAGATTCGCGCTTGATCCGTGCGATTTACGCCACACATATAGGAAAGAGAGAGGAGGCTTCCTCGCAACGCCTCCGCCCCCTCGATTCTCGCACGGGCATTGAAATGGTGTTCTGTTCCGTGTAAAATGTACCCACTAACGCTCGTGCTGACAGGATGTTTGTCAGTGACAAGACCTGACCTGAAAAGTTATCAGACAGCGCAACACTGTTTAAATCCGACTCATGTTTTGAATCGAGCAAAGAAATGACTCAAGTCAAGAAGTGATATCCGACTTAGATGATTCGTAATCCTACAATGTTGAATGAAGTTTTCGGGAACCCTTCAAGATTCAACAAGAAGAAGAAACCATCAAGCTAGACAATTTATCCGACTTTGGATCTTGGAGACTTCCAGGGCTACTGTTGGGGATATACTTTCCGGGAATATCCACAGGACTCGCTAACTAGGATGGTCCACCAACGGGTTAGAGCTTTGCTCCATTGGCGACCCAGTCAGGGAAAGAGGAGGAGTCACTTCCGCCTACAACAGGGCCTAGAAGACTTACCGACTTAGGCATGTAATACTACTTGTAATTCAAGTTGTATCTAGTTATCTACTCTGTAACATAGCCGGATAGGTCTCTCTTGTACCCCTAGGTCCCAGTGACAATATAAACCGGACCTGAGGGAGCCTTTAGGGCACCAGATCATAAATCAACCACAATCAACTCGCACAGGTGAACCTCTCTTGTAATCCGCTGTAACATCCGGCTCTCGCCGATATATTACTGGGTTGCTAGCATGAGTAGGATCCGATCACTGTAGTCAGATCTAAACCTAGGTAAACTTGTGCTCACCCTCCTGGAACACCGTACGGCTCACATCCCATCTTTTCAACGCCTTCAGGACCCCCTATGGTGTCCTTGTCGACAATCCAACGACAACTGCTGGGATGCTCTAAGGGCGGCAATATTATACATGCATCTGGTACCCATACATATTGTGCTTGTTGAACATGGGTTTAAATCTGAATGAATGGCCACATTGCCATCCTAAAGATCTGATCTGGATAGGAAGATACAAGTATTTAGTTATTTATTAATGCATTTGCGCTCTCCAAATAACTAAAAACAACCGTGAATACATATAACAGTAGACTCATATAGTTATTAACTGCCGCTTTAAAACTGTTGAGAGTACATGTAGTACACAAATAAGGACTCGAGTTACAACTTATACAGCATAAACATCCAAAATAGTACATACACCATACAAGTAACTCATTCCACTCATGGCGAGGGCGAAACCATTTGTTACAATTGTCTGCCGCACCAAAAAACCTAGTCATTCTCGGAACAGGATAAAAATACCTGCTTGGCATAAACTAGGTCATTAGGTTATTCTAGGAAATTAAAATGCATATGCTTCAAACCCTTTTGACATAAATTTATTTTTAGGTGATAGCCATTTGGTCACCCTATAGCCAGAGGGCGCCTGCATTCCTTAACATCTGGACCAGCTCGCCACTAAGATGCAGAGACATGACCTTGTTTGTCCCGCCAACAAGCTTCCCGCCAATGAACACCACCGGAACAGACGGGCCTTTCCCCAGTATTTTGAGGAGAGCTCTTTCCATCTCCTTTCCCCTAGGGTCCTGTCCAGCTCGTGCACCAGGGAATTCACCCCAAGGTCAGTGAAGAGCCGTGCCACGGTGTGGCACATGCAGCAAGAGCTCAGAGTGAAGATCACCACCGCACGCTCCGACGCTAGCTTCATTACAAGGTCCATATGCCTTCTAAGGAGTGATGAGTGTGCGCTTGTCTTGAAGAGGACAGATGGAGAACTTTAGGGACGTGTGCTTGGCTTGAAGAGCACACTTTAAACTTATCAAAGGTAGCTTGTTGTTGCTACCGGAAGAGGAAACTTGGATGGTTTAGAGAACAAGGTCTGGCTCCCTTTTATAGAGGCGCAAAAGGTGTGTTTCTGTCAACTAGGACGTCCTTCACGAATTGGAATCTTCCATGCAAGTACAAACATGAATTTTTTGGAAAAGACTAGTGTGATCTAGACAGCCATCTTTAACATCATACAAGAGTACTTTGGATTTTTCTAGATAAACAAATCAAAGCTCCTAGCTATAGGACCATGCATAGACAGCATGCATGGTATGTATAATTGCCTGCCATTGGTTTTGGTTGAAAGCATATTGGTATGGGGGAGATCAGATTGGATGATGCCTGGACCCGTATTTTTCATCAACAGGTCCCAAAACACTATTGGAATAATTCCTATTTGTTGACCTATGGAACTAATCTTAAGGGCGGAGATAGAACTTCCAAGAAGTTGTCGATGTTGACTCCTATAACTTCCTGATAGTTAGGTTTTTTTAGACAGAAGGCACCAAGAGTGCCTGGCTTTAAATTAATAATGCCCCACAGCTCAGACGGTAGGAAACACAATGATGTGGATACCAGCTCAAGTTTTACAGCATAGCTTGAGGCTCAACACTTAAAACCAGATTAAACACCGCAAAGGACAGGAAACTAAACACCAAATAACTAGGAGGACAACATCTTAGGGAGCTAGGGTGTCCGTCTCCTCATAGAACTTCTTCAGCACCTTGATCAGCTCGTCGAGGAGAGGAAGATCGCCAGGTTTGATGAGTAGCATCCACTGCTGCATAAGCATTAGCATTTGGTAAGTACAAGCAGCAGGTTGTCTAGGAAATTTAGCTTCAATCGTAAATTTGTTCCTCGTTGTCCATAGCACCCAGCTAATGGCAGCGTAGAATATCTAAAGAACTCTTTTTGTTTTGCCTGAAAAGTTATTCGAAATAGCATAAAACTCAGCAAAACATAGAGGGTTCCAGATACTGGCTGAAAAAGAACGAACTACACTCCACATGAATTGAGCCAAAGGGCAAGCAAAGAAAATATGGTCAACGTTTTCAGCCTGTCCGCAAAGGGCACACGGCCCATTATACGGACCATTACGCTTTTGGATTTGATCAATGGATGGAAGGAAGACTCTCGCCAAAATAAATATTTTGATCTTGAGGGGGACGTTGAGCTTCCAAATGTCTTTGGCGTGAGAGTTAGGTCTTTCATGTATGTTGTGTGAATTACTCTGAACAATAATAAAATTAAGGGCTGCATGCATCAATTGATGTAGAGACCGGCACTTTGTTCCCCTATTGAAAAAAAATGCCATGAATTACTCTCGTTAAAGAATTTGTCTTAGAATTCTGTATAGTACAGCTATTTATAGATGGTTGAGATCAATGCCCAAAGAGTACATTATGATATTGTTATTTTATTTATAGATAAGTAAACATTACACCCGTGACTAGGCCAATGTGTCATGTTCAGCCGTCCTCGTTATAAAATCATTTATTTTACCCCTCTATCAAACCAGGTTTTTTTAGTAAATGTGGAGCCTAAAGGTCAATTGTGGAAGTAGTACAATGCTCATGTGGAAGGAAAAGGTTGAATGAGCATTATCCATATTTTGTGGCAAAGTTAAACAAAATGATTGATGAAGAAAATACATGATTATTAAGGAAATTTTATGGAAATAGTAAAATAAAGGGAAAATAGAGTTCGAAGAATATAAATTCATATGAAATACAGATATAATAACATTTAAAAGGATATTAATATTTCAAAACTATGACAGAAATTATGATTTTTGGTCAATGGCATAAGTCCAAGGATTTATAAAATGAGATAACATATTATTTTCAAGATATTCAACTATTGGTAGTTTATTTATAAAAACAATTTATAGCTTCTCGGATTACTTAGCTATTTTTAATCACCTTTCTCCTTGATTTTTTCGCTGTTTTCTTACTGTTAGTTTTTTATCAACGTTATTTATGCGTAGTGTTGTTACCATTGAAAAATACCATATTACCAAAACTGATGTACGCAAAGGGATTTGATAGTTGAAGGATGAATTCTAAGTAGTATTTGTGCAAAAGGTTGAGTATTAAACTCAAATCATAGTTCAGCAGGCAAGGTGCACTAATCTCTGCTATATACTCATATAATTGTTTATCTATTTTCTTTCTAAAAACACCAAGTATAATATAGTCACGCACAAGCGGGCGCAACACACACGCATGCACGCACATTTTGCTTTTTTGGACGTGTCCAAGGACAAAAGAAAATCTAAATCTTTGATCGGGCGATGACAGTGTTTGTGCACTATTTCCTTCTTGGAGGCATCGTTTTTGGAGAAGCTGGACTTCTGGTGTTGTCTTGGTGGTGGTAGTACTGCTGTTTCAATGAATGAGTCAATGTAGCGGGACTTTCTTTTTTGTAATTATTTTTTTTGGCTGTGTGCATCCGTGTAGCCTCCAGGGTAAAGCGTTGTTGCAGAGGTTGGGTGTAGTTTGTATCATCTGATATTAATATATGCTCCTTTCCAAAAAAAAAGGACAAAAGAAAAGTAATTGAGATACTCCTCATATAAATCACCTTACTGACAAAAATCAAATACATACATATGCCCTACCAGGGAGGGTCTGCTGCTATTAATTCATGTGTTTACCGATAGATGAACCACATTTTAGCTTTGTTCGTTCATAATTAAGATCACCCTTTTCTATTAACTGAAAGGCAGTATTCTGTCAGTTTCGCTCAAGTACTTGAACTGCATTGCATATGCTAGAAAACTAAAATTACATTCGGTGGCAATGCAATGGTAAAGATTACCCAGGTGAAGTGACTGAAGTCCCTGAACATTTTACCAACCTGAAAATTACCATTGAATATCTGCGGAAAAACGTCCATGACTACAGCAAGAACCATGTTGACAACGACGTACAGTACGGCCAATGCTTTGTTTGTAAGGAACAGATTCCAACCGACCATCTAACACAGCTCGTCTCTGGGTAACCGGCGATGAGTCGCCACAGGTTCAGAGAATAGCATCGGCAGAGCTCTCAGTCTCTCATCAGCCTTATCTGAAGGCACAGAATCTGTCCAACTTGCCTGCTTTTCCTCTCAAGATTTTAGCTACTTCAGCTTTGCAAAAAAAAAACACCAGCAGCTGTATCCCGTATCAGATATGAGGCGCCGCGATACCGACGACGGTGCAATCCTTGCTTTTTCTTTGACATCCTCATCGAATAGGTCCTAAAGAGCTCTGCTGAAGCAAGGAAAGTCCAGAGAGCGAGAGAGTGAAAGATGCTGCATGTGGCACCACACTTGCTACACGTTGTAAGCATCTATAGAAAGTCAGATATAAATTATCAGATTTATTTTCATTCTTTTCGGTCAGTTTTAATGCATGACACGAAAAGCGTGGTGTGGTAAAACAGATATATGTCTTGATTGAGATTTCCTTATCCTTCAGATCTGCCACGATACACTTCACCTAGAAAGAAAAGGTTAGTGTTCTGCTACTAGAGCAATCTCCATAGCTCCTCAAGAATCTTATGGTTCTTCGGTCATTCTTGGCTCCTCACCTTCTCAAGGGCTAGCCTTGGCTCCTGCGAGAAGAATCTGTAGTGCAGCTCTTCAGATCAAATCTACTACTCTCTCCGTCCCAAAATAGATGCTTAAATTTGTTAAAATTTAAATGAATCTAGACATTATTTAGTATATAGATTCATCCAAAATTTGAAAAACCCAAGACATCTATTTTTGGACGGAGGGAGTATTATATGTACTCCGCATTGTGAAGAAAATGACTTAAGTGTACTAGTACTGAATTTTGTGTACAACTTAGTTGGGTATTTCCAGAGACACGACACATAATTTTGAAATACCACTAGGAGGGGCGAAACAGCCTACATTTAAACATACTGTTTGTACACGATTAATTCGATGGCAATGTGTTTTAGCATGTGCATCACAAGACCAAACCTAACTACATGGCTGATGTACATGTGCCATCCTTGATGTGCCGACATCTAAGAGAATCTTCTGCATGGGCGGATTGCCTTTTTATTGTTCGATATGCATTGAGCATGATGAGCCTGCCAATGCAGAAGATTTTACATAACCTCAAGTCCTTAACCAATACATCCATGTAAAATCAGTACGCAGTCCCATCACATCCTAACATATCACATTCTATCCTCCATTCCCCCAATCGACATCCTACCCAGTTTATAAGGATTTAGATTCCAATTCTGGACATGGATAGCAACCGATACCTGTGCTAATAACTATCTATCTCTGTCATCATCCTTTCACCTTCACGTTGAGAGGACTCTCGTTTGCATCCTTCAATCTTCCTTGCAACATGTCATCGTGTTTCTCCGGAGTTGTTTTATGGTGATTGGTGCAGAATTTTTCATTCCTCCAAGTTCCGTCTAGTTCTGTTGCCTGTGATTTTTCTGACCATTGATTAAAACTGATGATTACTTCTATCGAGCTTTGACAGAATCCATTGGCCTCTAATTCAGATTTCAGAATATAGGTGATGTGCGTGTGTTCCTGATTTGACAATCGTACTAAGCCTCGTCGCCTCCGTCACCGCGCACCCCCTCACCTTCAAAGCAGATCGAGATGGTGGCATTGTTGGAATTTGAGGCATATTTGATGTTGAGCTTTTGGCCCATAAGAAATACAAATTCTAAAATTCTCTTTGGCCCATTATTATGACAGCTCATGTGTGTGCTAGTGGAGCCAAATTTTAGTCTCACATTGCTAGTGGAAGGTGAGTTGGACCATCTTATATAGTAGAGTGTTGCACCACTCATTAAGGTGTGAGAAGAAAAGAAGCCCTCGCGCACTCCAACGCCGTCCGTCACGTTACGACGCGCGCCGCACCGCGGGTTGCGGGATACGGGATACGTCCGGCTTCCTCGACTCTATCGCCATGTCTGACGAAGCTGCCAAGCTTGCTGCTGCAGCCGGTGGCGGATCCACTTCTCTTGCGCCGTTGGTCATACCATCGACGAACTTGTACGTGTTCTTTGTCCTCTTGTTATTTCCTATGATGATTACTAGTATTGTAGTATGCGTAGATGTGCTAGGTTTTCACTTGCCTGTATGGTGCATGTCTACTATGCGTATGCTAGTTCATCTTGGCAATTGTTATGTCATAATTTACACTTGGATTAAATTAATGCGAAAAATGCTAATTACTTCAACAGGCACGACATTTGGGCGGAGTGGGGGACTGGGACGACGGCGGCGGTGGCTCCGGTCGTTGGCGGGAAGTGCTCACAATGGCGGATTGGGGAGGGGGGCGGCTACGGCCGTTGGCAGGAGGTGATCGAGCGGCGTTGGGATGGAGGGCATCGGGATCGGTGGAGAGACTGAGGAGTGGCGCTGGCCTTGGTAAGGATCGGTTGGCTATTTTTTCCAGGGATAAATATGGATTTTAGACCATGTGCACCGGAACGATCGACCTCTAATCAACCAAAATAACACCATTTTCTTGTTCCGGTCCCACCTTAATTTTGTTCCAGCCCCACACTATTTTTCCATCTCTTTCCGTCGGGTTTGTTCCGCCATTTTTTTCACTGTTAGATCAAGGCATGTGGACGGTTATTAAAAATGTCAACCACTCTAAAACTTGTAGTTTCTTCGAGCTATTGAGAGATTTTAAAAAAAAATGTACTTATCTATTAATAATCATCATACAGAGAGATCTAAAAGTAATAAAAATTACAAATAGGTGATTGGGCTACCTAGGAATGACTATAGACACTAGCACGAGCCGAAGACGCGTCGTCGCCGTCCTCTCCTCCCCCCCCCCCCCCCAAAACATCGGAGCTGGACAAAGCTTGTCGTAGTAGAGCCTGTTTTAGTAAACAGATGAGAAGTCGTCGTGTTAAGACCCCAAAGAACCAATGTAGCAGAATCGGAAGAGATTGAGCCAACCCCGCACCATTGATTACAAAAACCGACCCGATACAAAGAGATCCGCAGGACACATGACTCTAGCGTCAGGATGTAGTCGTCACCTTATCATCCTGAACAATACACTGAAAAATAAGCTAACCAAATGACAAAAACCTCCCGCCGGCAGGGGCCGCGGTCCACCACGCCTCCAAGGCTTCAAGGCCACCGAAGGAGTCATGATAAGGAGGGTAAACCTCTAAATATGTTTTTATTTCTCGCCTCTCTCTCTTGGGGATATTGAAAGTTATGCCTTGATCAATTGTTGAAGTTAGATATAGTTAGTATTTTAGTTAAGATATTTAGTTTTCCTTCTGTTTTACACTTCAGTCTGACGTGGACTAATTCATGTTCGCTCCAAGCCTACATTCGCACCCTATCAAGTGCATGAGTATTCTTTGTTACATTATGTTGGATGTTTTGCTTAGAAACAAGTTCTCTATCAAAGGCATCTTCGCCAACCAACCAGATAAATGCATATACAAAATATCTCTATATGCATCTACTAGAGTTGATGATCGTGGCTAAACAAAAGGACAACACTGTGCTAGAGGACTCTATCTGCATGACCCGTGCCCTCATGGCGCTATAGGGACGGGCTAAGGTGATAGCTTTAGATTCTAGCAATTTGCATTTTATATTATTTCTTGTTTTATTTCAAACTTTCGTCAAGGGATGGGGAACCAACCTAGGTAAGGAAGACTGTGTGGTCAAAGAGGAACTCCTTACCCAAATATGAGAATTGGATAGGTTGGTAGATGTAGATGGTCTCAGTGATGATGGTTGGGCCCCACGATACCATCTAGAAGGCTAACTCACCCAGTTCGCTAGAATTGTGGAGGGCACTAGCTATAGAGCATTCGACTGGACTTTGAAAGACAACACCAGAACGGCTTATTTCCATGCCATGGCTAATGGTAGGTGTATAAAATGCGCTATATTGTGTCTGGCGACCGGTGACGGGATAATTTCAGACCCGAGAGGGTTGTAGTAACACATTTATGACTTCTACCACAACCTAATGGGATCACTGAGATAAGAGAGGCCCATCTCCCTTCTCCATAACCTCTGGGATGAGGTAGGATGTGTCTCAGATGAGGAGAACCTCAACCCCATGCGTATTTTATATAGGATCTAGAAGAAGTGTTGACTAGGATGAAAGTGGACACGGTCTCCATTTGGATTGGTTCCCGCTGATTTTTTTAAGAAACTATGGCCTCTTGTACAACCATATGTTTTGGCTATCCTAGAGTTTTTTCCCTAGGACGGATTGATATCCTGCGCCTCAACTTCATGGTTCTCATGCTGATCCCTAAAGTAGTGGGGGCGGATGATGTTCGTTAGTATAGACCGATATACCTTATCAATGTGATCTTTACGTTAGTTTATAAGTCTTATGCATTGTGTCTCACTCTCTTTGGTTTCTCACCACATTATTAGTAGATCGTTATCTTCCTTAGTTCAAGGGCTCCACATCCTCGAGGGACCTCTCTCCTACAAGAAATTATCCATGATACTAAGTCTAAGAAGCTTAGGGGACTCTTCTTGAAATTGGATTTTGACGAAGCCTATGATAGGGTTAACTGGCAGTCCCACATCAGGTTATCTTACATAAAGGCTTTTACCCGGGTTGGGACCATAGAGATTTTTGTTTTGTCTTGGGTGGCTAAACCGCAATCACCATTAATGGAGAAAGGGGAAACTTCTTCCACAATGGTAGAGGAGTGATGGCAACAACTTTGTGTGTACCAACTCGTTGGGACTCCAAGTGTAGAGTGTTGTAGCAAACGTCTTTTCCCCACAAGGGTAACTCAATGGGTTTATATAAAACTCTCGGAAAATTAAGGCAACCTCTTCTTTTACCCTCTTCTAACAACCTACAAAACAAAGTTTTGCCTTCTGTCTCCAACTCCACTCTGTGGTTTTCAAGCACAAGGTTTTATATTAATAAACTAAAATTAAATTAAAAATAAATAAATAAATAATAATTATAACTAGACAAGAAACTTAAAATCAATAAAATAAAGTTCTTCTTGGGTTTTTGTTTGTGTTTGCAGAAAGTAAAAGTATTTTTGTATTTTATAATTAAATTCTTGTAGAAAATGTAAAGGATAGTAAAAACAAGTAAAAGTGGTTTCACTTGTCTACTCTCTCGTAAAGTATGATGGACATAAAACTGCTCATAGATGATATAATATTACTTAGAACTTTATTGTGTTTTCGATTAGCATTCATATCGGCATCACGTACTGATATATATATATATGATGCAACACATCTTACTTATAGTTCTCTAAAAAGAGAAAACTCCATGCAATCTAGAATTAAGAATAAGTAGAATATAGACTTTGGTAATTTGACATGATGTTTGAATAAAAAATGTGCTACCTTGAGCAAACAAGATCATCTTTGCTATCACAATATGACTATAAGACATGCACTCACTTTATCCCTACTAAGGTAAGAAAAGAAAGGTAAAAACGAATAGTGGATCTCAATATTTTTTGTCACTATCCAACCACCATCACCATGTTACTCAAACTAATACACACGTTCCCCACACATGCTCTTGCATACAAATATGATTAATACAAGTACTTCAGAACAGGGTACATAATATGCATCTATCAATACATATTACACATGATAGAATTCCAATCTCAAATATCATCTCATAAAAAAATTCACCACATAT
This sequence comes from Avena sativa, assembly GCA_916181665.1. Lineage (NCBI taxonomy): Eukaryota > Viridiplantae > Streptophyta > Magnoliopsida > Poales > Poaceae > Avena > Avena sativa. Next base: position 166,825,179 of record OV702283.1, on the reverse strand, counting down.
AAATTACATAAATGAGAATAATCATGTTGGGCAGCTCACATGGTACTGAACAATGATAACATGAGATAGAGAGAGAGTAAGCTATGAAGGGTTTCGCAGCATAGTAAATCAAAAAAATTCTACAGATACGAACGGGAAAGCCAAGATCTAATCTAGGAGATGCAATCAACGAGAGGGATAGATGAGATCTTCATACCCTTAAAGAAATCGCACAGCGGAACGTTCAATAGAACGTGGTTGATGTAGTCGTACTAGCCTTCTCCTCCTCGCGATCCGATCCGATCCAACGCCGCAAGTGGCGACGCCTCCGAGAGATGCACACGTACGGCACCGCGACGTCTCCTCCTTCCTCGGTCTAGCAAGTGGGGTGGAGAGATAGATTGGATCTACAACACGACAGCGTGGGGCAAAGGTGGAGAGTTTCTGCAGCAGGGCTTCGCCTACACGCAGTCGGGAGAGAGAGAGATCTGGAGGGCAGCAGGTAGGCGGCTAGGGTTCAAGGAGGGGTGGGAGGAGGGTGCGCCCCTGCCCTCTTTATATAGAGGGCTGGACGGCCCCTTGCCCCTCCTCCAAGCCCTAGGGCCGGTGGCCACAAGGGTGGAGTGGGGGGCAAGTCTTTGTAGGGTTTCGTAGCATGGAAAACAAAAAATTTCTATCGCATACAAACAAACAAGCCAAGATCTATCTACTAGATTGTAGCAACGAGTCGATGGAATAACTTACCCTCGAAGATTCCAAAGTGTTTAACGAGAGCGGATTCTCGTGGGTGATGTAGTCGTACTCTTCCCGATCTCAAGATCGCGTAGACGATCCTTCCGGCGCTGCGTTCCGGCAGCGCTCCCGCAGTCGGTCACACGTTCGGTACTCGACGAAGACCTTCCTCTCCCTTGTTCCAGCAGGCAGCGGAGGTTGTAGCACTCTCCTCGTGATTCCGGCAGCACAACGGCGTGGTACCGGAAGTAGAGGGGAGATCTCGCAGGGCTTCTCCTTAAGCCGGAGCGAGTATGGTGGAGTATGAGAGAGCTCCTCGGCGATCTAGGGTTTAGACACACCAAGGAGGAGGGGCTAGATCCGGAGGCTAGGGTTCCGGGGTCCCCAAGTCGGCGGCTAGGGCAAAACCCTAGGGGTGGCGGCGGCTATGGAGGGCTGCAGCTTCTAGGGTTTGAGGTGAGGGACTTGTGTGTCTAGAGGAGGGAGCCCTGCCCCTCCTTATATAGGTGGAGGGGCCGGTGGCCAAGGGGAGGGAGGGGAGTCCCTCCCCAACTCGGCTTGGAGGGGGCGCCGCCGGTTGGAGGAGGGATTCCCTCCCCAACTCGGTTTCCCCCTTCCTCCTCTTTTCCTCTTTCCAATTTTAGCCGTTTGACTTTTCAAACTAGCTATTTGACTTTTCAAACTAGGATTCAATTTAATCCTTTATTTGGAACAGCGAGGACACTTAGTACATGATGCAATCATTCCAACTTGCAATGACACATTCATGTACCCCTTCCCCTCCGGAGTGCCGGACATTCCGGAACCTTCTAGAACATTCCTGATGAAAACACCGGAATCATTCCCGAACTCCGAAACGGGACTTTCCTTATATGAATCTTATTCTCCGGACCATTCCGGATCATCTCGTGATATCCCGGATCCCATCCGAGACTCCGAACAACATTCAGTCTCTTTCTCATACTACCATAACTACTCAAACAACGTTGAATCCTTAAGTGTGTCTCCCTATGGTTCGTGAATTATGCGGACATGATCGAGACACTTCTCCGAACAATAACCAATAGAGGAATCTGGAAATTCATATGGCTCCCACATATTTCTACGATTACTTTGCGATAGAATGAACCACTTACATACGACACCAATTTCCCTTTGTCTCACGATAGTTTACTTATCCGAGGTTATGATCGTCGGTATCTCTGCATACCTAGTTCAACCTCGTTACCGATAAGTACTCTTTTCTCGTTCCCGTGATATGTGATCCCTTGTGAGCCAGTCACATGCTTGCAAGCTAATTGGATGACATTCCACCGAGAGGGCCCATAGTATATCTATCTGTCATATGGATGGACAAATCCCACTCTTGATCCATGTGTCTCAACCAATACTTTCCGAAAACTCAATGCCACCTTTATAGCCACCCAGTTACGGTGTGGTGTTTGATGTCATCAAAGCATCCATCCGGTAAAGGTGATATGCATGATCTCATGGTCGAAGGAATTAGGTTACTATGTATCAGAAAGCATATAGCAATTGAACTATTAAAATGACTTGATCTTTATGCTACGCTTATCTATAGGAGTATGTCCACCATATCATTCTCCTAACGATATGATCTTGTTGTTGATAACTTCTCAATGTTCATGATAGGGAAACCACAATCATTTATCAACCAACAAGCTAGTGATGTATAGAGGCTATACTAGGGACTTCAAATTAAGTTTACAAATCACACAAGTATCAATGTTTCCTTGTTAATACTATTATAGCATGAATGTAAACATTTATCATAAACACAAAGATATAATAATAACCACATTTATTATTGCCTCTAGGGCATATCTCCAACAGTCTCCCACTTGCACTAGAGTCATCTAATCTAGATTACATGGTAATATACCGAACACCCATGGCAATTTGGTGCTGGTCATGTTTTGCCCTCGGGAGAGGTTTAGTCAACGGATCCGCCACATTCAGATCTGTGTGTACTTTGCAAATCTTTATATCCCCATCTTGAATATGTTCTCGAATAGCGTGAAAACGTAGCTTGATATGCTTCAGCTTCTTGTGTGACCTTGGTTCTTGCGCATTGGCTATGGCGCCCATGTTATCACAGTAGATAGACATTGGGTCCAGCGCACTAGGAACCACACCCAGCTCTATAATGAACTCTTTCATCCATATCGCTTCTTGTGAAGCCTCCGAAGCAGCCATGTATTCCGATTCAGTTGAAGATCTCGCCACAACGCTTTGCTTTGCACTCCTCCAGCTAACTGCTGCACCATTCAAAATAAATACGTATCCAGATTGTGATTTAGAATCATCCGGATCGGTGTTCCAACTAGCATCGGTGTAACCATTAACAACGAGCTGTTCATCACCTCCATAAGAAAGAACCATATCCTTAGTTCTTCTCAAGTACTTAAGGATGTTTTTGACCGCTGTCCAATGATCCACTCCTGGATCACTTTGATATCTGCTAGTTAAACTAACAGCATATGCAATGTCGGGTCTAGTACATAGCATGGCATACATTAGAGATCCTATGGCTGAGGCATAGGGAGTCTTACTCATCTTTTCTCTATCTTCTGCCGATGTCGGACTTTGAGTTTTACTCAAGGTCGTATTGGGCAACATGGGCAAGAACCCTTTCTTGCTATCTTCCATTCCAAACCTCTTTAGAACTTTGTCCAAATATGTACTCTGTGACAATGATATTTGGCGTTTCGATCTATCTCTATAAATCTTTATGCCTAATATGTAAGCTGCTTCGCCAAGATCCTTCATTGAAAAACTATTATTCAAATATTCCTTGACACTATTAAGAAGGTCTACATCATTCCCAATCAACAATATGTCATCCACATATAGTATTAAGAATGCTACAGAGCTCCCACTCACTTTCTTGTAAATACAAGCTTCTCCATAAGTTTGTATAAAACCAAAACTTTTGATCACCTTATCAAAACGTTGATTCCAACTTCGGGATGCTTGCTTCAATCCATAGATGGACCGTTGAAGTTTGCATACCTTGTTAGCATCTTTAGGATCGACAAAACCTTTGGGTTGCATCATATACAACTCTTCATCAATGTCTCCATTGAGGAATGCTGTTTTGACATCCATCTGCCATATCTCATAATCATAATATGCAGCGATTGCTAACATAATCCTCACAGACTTTAGCTTCGCTACTGGTGAGAAAGTCTCATCGTAGTCAACTCCTTGAATTTGTCGAAACCCTTTTGCGACAAGTCGAGCTTTATAGACAGTAACATTACCATCAGCATCTGTTTTCTTCTTGAAGATCCATTTGTTCTCGACAGCCTTCCGGCCATCCGGTAAGTCCACCAAAGTCCATACTTGGTTTTCGTACATGGATCCAATCTCGGATTTCATGGCTTCTTGCCATTTATTGGAATCTGGGCTCATCATTGCTTCCTCATATGTCTCGGGGTCATCGGTGTTATCCACCAACATAACACTCATAACGGGATCATACCAATCTGGAGTGGTACGAGTTCTCGTTGACCTCCGAGGCTCTGTAGCAACTTCAACCGAAGTTTCATGATCACCATCATTAGCTTCCTCTCTTATTGGTGCAGGCACCACAGGAACTTCTTCCGGTGCTGCGCTAATCGCAATTTCGAGAGAAGGTTCGACAACCTCGTCGAGTTCTACTTTCCTTCCAGTCACTTCTTTCGAGAGAAATTCCTTCTCTAGAAAGGATCCATTCTTGGCAACGAATATTTTGCCTTCGGATCTATGATAGAAGGTATACCCAATAGTTTCCTTCGGGTATCCTATGAAGACGCATTTTTCCGCTTTGGGTTCAAGCTTGTCCGGCTGTAACTTCTTTACATAGGCTTCGCAACCCCAAACTTTAAGGAACGAAAATTTAGGTTTCTTCCCAAACCATAATTCATACGGTGTCGTTTCAACAGATTTAGATGGTGCCCTATTTAAAGTGAATGCGGCTGTTTCTAATGCATAACCCCAAAATGATAGCGGTAAATCTAAGTGACATCATAGAACGAACCATATCTAAGAGAGTTCGATTACGACGTTCGGACACACCATTACGCTGTGGTGTTCCCGGCGGTGTCAATTGTGAAAGTATTCCGCATTTCTTCAAATGCTCGCCAAACTCGTAACTTAGATATTCACCTCCACGATCAGAACGCAGAAATTTAATCTTCTTGTTACGTTGATTCTCTACCTCACTTTGAAACTCCTTAAACTTCTCGAAAGTTTCGGACTTATGTTTCATGAAATAGATATACCCATATCTACTCAAGTCATCCGTGAAGGTAAGAACATAACGATAATCACCGCGCGATGCTACACTCATCGGGCCACACACATCGGTATGTATGATTTCCAATAAGTCTGTAGCTTGCTCCATCATACCAGAAAATGGAGTCTTAGTCATTTTTCCCATCAGACATGCTTCGCATCTTTCAAGTGATTCAAAATCAAGTGATTCAAGAAGTCCATCTAAATGGAGTTTCTTCATACGTTTCACTCCAATGTGACCAAGACGACAGTGCCACATATAGGTCGAATTATCGCTTGATTTCAAACGTTTAGCCTCAATGTTGTTGATATGTGTATTTCCACTATCGAGATTCAATAAGAATAGACCATCTATCAAAGGTGCATGTGCATAAAACATATTACTCATATAAATCGAACAACCATTATTCTCGGACTTAAATAAGTAACCGTCTCGCAATAAACAAGATCCCGATATAATGTTCATGCTCAACGCAGGCACCAAATAACAATTATTTAAGTATAAAACTAATCCCGATGGTAGATGAAGGGGTAGCGTGCCGACCGCGATCACATCAACCTTTGATCCGTTTCCCACGCGCATCGTCACCTCGTTCTTCGCTAGCTTCCGTTTATTCTGCAGCACCTGTTTCGAGTTACAAATATGAGCAACCGAACCAGTATCAAATACCCAGGCACTACTACGAGTACTAGTGAGATACACATCAATAACATGTATATCAGATATACCTTTCTTCTTGATGTTGTCGTTCTTTAGATCCGCCAAGTACTTTGGGCAATTCCGCTTCCAGTGACCTTCTCCCTTGCAGTAAAAGCACTCAGTTTCAGGCTTAGGTCCAGCCTTGGTTTTCTTCACCGGCGTGGTAACTTACTTACCACCCTTCTTAAAGTGTCCCTTCTGCTTAGACTTGCCTTTCTTGAATTTGGTGGTCTTATTGACCAACAACACTTGGTGCTCTTTCTTGATCTCCACTTCTGCAGACTTTAACATAGCAAACAGTTCTGGCAACTGCTTGTTCATGTTATGCATGCTGTAGTTCATCACAAAGTTCTTGTAACTTGGTGGTAGTGATTGGAGGACACGGTAAATCCCCAAAGCATTAGGAATCACTATACCCAAGCTTTGAAGTTTGTTTGCGTGCCCAGACATCTTAAGCACATGCTCACTGACGGAGCTGCCCTCTTCCATCTTGCAGTTAAAGAACTTTTCAGAAGCCTCATAACTTTCAATTGCCGCATGAGTCTCAAAGATCAATTTGAGATCCTCGACAATATCATATGGGTCTGAATTCTCAAACCTTTTCTGAAGCTCCGATTCCAAACCATACAAGATAGCACACTGAACTATGGAGTACTGATTCTTCCGAGCGAGGTAAACATTCTTTACTTCATCAGAAGCATCAGCTGCAGGTGGGTCACCTAGCGGTGCATCCAGCACATAGGTCAAATTACCAGCTGTGAGGACAATCCTCAAATTGCGGAACCAATCCGCGAAGTTGCTTCCATTGTTTTTCAACTTTTATTTCTCTAGGAACGCATTAAAATTGATGGTAGGGGCTGCCATTGATCTACAACATATTTGCAATAGTTTAGACTAAGTTTATGACAAATTGAGTTCAAATTAATAATAAAGTTAATCTAGGTGAACTCCCACTCAAAACAACATCCCTCACATTGTTTTAGTGATCACACGAACCAAATCCACTACATCAACACCGATCATCACGAGAGTTGATATAGTTTCAATGGCGAACAATCGTCATGTTCATCATATCTACTATATGATTCATGCTTTACCTTTCGGTGATCCGTGTTCCGAGACCATGTCTGTACATGCTAGGCTCGTCAATATCAAACCTTAGTTTCCGCATGAGCAAATCTGGCTTGCTCACGTTGTATACACTTGCAGAATTTAACACACCCGATCATCACGTGGTGCTTCGAAACAACAAGCTTTAGCAACGGTGCTAACTAAGGGTGAACACTTTATGACTTTAAATTCATGTGCATGAGGGATCATCTTATAATGCTACCGTCGTCTACTAAGCAATACAAGATGCATAAAGGATTAACATCACATGCAATTCATAATATGTGATATGATATGGCCTTTCTTCTTTGTGCTTCCGATCTCCATCTTCAAGCACGAACATGATCTCCATCATCACCGGCATTGCATCAAGGTCAATGACGCTTCTCCATGGTTGTCGTCCACCGGCTTCAACTATTACAACTACTTTGAATAGACACGCGGGTCTTAACATAAATTAAAGACAACCATATGGCTCCTACCGGTTGCCAACTTACAATAAGGAACATTGCATACATCAAATATAATCATAATCATGGCCATATCATATCACTGCACACCCCTGCAAAACAAAGTTAGACGCCTCTACTTTCTTTGCATATTTTACGTGGTTTTGGGGCTTTCGATAAGTGTCGTTCTAACTTACGAACATGAACCACAACATTGATACTAGTATTGTTAATCACCCGTTGTAAATTGGATCTTAACTATGCTAGGAGAAACAGGCACCCGCAAAGCCACTTATGCAATACAAGTTGCATGTCAAACGTGGAGCAAGTCTCATGAACGATGTCATGTAAGGTTAGCCCGGGCCGCTTCATCCCAACATACCGCAAGATGCAAAGTACACAAGAAGCAATCGACAATAAAAGCATCAATGCCCACAATGACCATTGTGTTCTACTCGTGCAACAGATCTACATATAGACACGGCTCTGATACCACTGTAGGGTTTCATAGCATGGAAAACAAAAAAATTCTATCGCATACAAACAAACAAGCCAAGATCTATCTACTAGATTGTAGCAACGAGTCGATGGAATAACTTACCCTCGAAGATTCCAAAGTGTTTAACGAGAGATCGCGTAGACGATCCTTCCGGCGCTGCGTTCCGGCAGCGCTCCCGCAGTCGGTCACACATTCGGTACTCGACGAAGACCTTCCTCTCCCTTGTTCTAGCAGGCAGCGGAGGTTGTAGCACTCTCCTCGTGATTTCGGCAGCACAACGGCGTGGTACCGGAAGTAGAGGGGAGATCTCGCAGGGCTTCGCCTTAAGCCGGAGCGAGTATGGTGGAGTATGAGAGAGCTCCTCGGCGATCTAGGGTTTAGACACACCAAGGAGGAGGGGCTAGATCCGGCGGCTAGGGTTTCGGGGACCCCAAGTCGGCGGCTAGGGAAAAACCCTAGGGGTGGCGGCGGCTATGGAGGGCTGCAGCTTCTAGGGTTTGAGGTGAGGGACTTGTGTGTCTAGAGGAGAGAGCCCTGCCCCTCCTTATATAGGTGGAGGGGCCGGCGGCCAAGGGGAGGGAGGGGAGTCCCTCCCCAACTCGGCTTGGAGGGGGCGCCGCCGGTTGGAGGAGGGATTCCCTGCCCAACTCGGTTTCCCCCTTCCTCCTCTTTTCCTCTTTCCAATTTTAGCCGTTTGACTTTTCAAACTAGCTATTTGACTTTTCAAACTAGGATTCAATTTAATCCTTTATTTGGAACAGCGAGGACACTTAGTACATGATGCAATCATTCCAACTTGCAATGACACATTCATGTACCCCTTCCCCTCCGGAGTGCCGGACATTCCGGAACCTTCTAGAACATTCCCGATGAAAACACCGGAATCATTCCCGAACTCCGAAACGGGACTTTCCTTATATGAATCTTATTCTCCGGACCATTCCGGATCACCTCGTGATATCCCGGATCCCATCCGAGACTCCGAACAACATTCAGTCTCTTTCTCATACTACCATAACTACTCAAACAACGTCGAATCCTTAAGTGTGTCTCCCTACGGTTCGTGAATTATGCGGACACGATCGAGACACTTCTTCGAACAATAACCAATAGAGGAATCTGGTAATTCATATGGCTCCCACATATTTCTACGATTACTTTGCGATCGAATGAACCACTTACATACGATACCAATTTCCCTTTGTCTCACGATAGTTTACTTATCCGAGGTTATGATCGTCGGTATCTCTGCATACCTAGTTCAACCTCGTTACCGATAAGTACTCTTTTCTCGTTCCCGTGATATGTGATCCCTTGTGAGCCAGTCACATGCTTGCAAGCTAATTGGATGACATTCCACCAAGAGGGCCCAGAGTATATCTATCCGCCATATGGATGTACAAATCCCACTCTTGATCCATGTGTCTCAACCAATACTTTCCGAAAACTCAATGCCACCTTTATAGCCACCCAGTTACGGTGTGGTGTTTGATGTCATCAAAGCATCCATCCGGTAAAGGTGATATGCATGATCTCATGGTCGAAGGAATTAGGTTACTATGTATCAGAAAGCATATAGCAATTGAACTATTAAAATGACTTGATCTTTATGCTACGCTTATCTATAGGAGTATGTCCACCATATCATTCTCCTAACGATATGATCTTGTTGTTGATAACATCTCAATGTTCATGATAGGGAAACCACAATCATTTATCAACCAACAAGCTAGTGATGTATAGAGGCTATACTAGGGACTTCAAATTAAGTTTACAAATCACACAAGTATCAATGTTTCCTTGTTAATACTATTATAGCATGAATGTAAACATTTATCATAAACACAAAGATATAATAATAACCACATTTATTATTGCCTCTAGGGCATATCTCCAACAGTCTTCCCCCCCCCCTTCTAGAAGATCCCCTAGGGTTTCCCCTAGGGTTTTGGCCGGCTGGGCCTATGGGGCCTTATGCCCCTGGCCCAATGCGGCCAGCGCACTCCCTCGTAGGCCCATGCCCCCCTCTGACAAGTGGGGCCACGTTGGTCCCACTCCAGAATCTTCTAGAACCTTCTAGTACAATACCGAACATTCCGAAACAATTCCGAAATCCAAAAACTGCTTTCCTTTATATGAATCTTATTCTCCGGAACCTCTCGTGATGTCCTGGATCTCATCCGAGACTTCGAACAAAAACTCATAAACCAATTATCCATTCTATCCTAGCGTCGAGGCACGTTAAGTGTGTGACCCTACGGGTTCGAGAATATGCAGACATGATCTTCTATCAATAATCAATAGCGGGATCTGGAAACCCATATTGACTCCCACATATTCATTGATGATAATATCGGATGAACCACGATGCTAGGATTCAATTAATCCCATATTTATATTCCCTTCGTCACGCGATATTTTACTTGCCCGAGATTCGATCGTTGGTATCGGCATACCTAGTTCAATCTCGTTCACAGCAAGTACTTTACTCGTTCCGTAATCCGATATCACTTTGTGATTAACTCCTTAACCACATGCTTGCAAGCGGTGTTGTTATCGATTACCGAGTGGGCCCGAAGTATATCTCTCCGACCTAGGAGGGAAAAATCCCATCTTGATACATACAACCCAACAAGTACTTTCCGATCACCTGAGAGAGACCTTTATGATCACCCTCTCATAGGATGACGTTTGATGACCTCAAAACTTTCTTCCGATACTAGGGAGTTGCATTATCTCATGGTCTAAGGAATACAATATTTGACATAAGAAAAAGCTTTGCAAAGATGAACACGATGACACGATCTAATTGCTCTTCTTGATTTGGGTATGTCCATCATATCATTCTCCCAATGACATGATCTCATTATTAATCGACAACTCATGTCTATGGTTAGGAAACCTTAACCATCATTAATCAATGAGCTAGTCCATAGAGGCGTACTAGGGACACGGTGTTGTTCATAAACCACACAAGTATCAAAGTTTCCGCTTAATACAATTCTAGCATGGAATATAAACTTTATCATGAACAAGAATTATAATAATAACATCTTTATTATTGCCTCTAGGGCATAATTCCAACAGTCTCCCACTTGCACTAGAGTCAATAATCTAGTTTACATCTGGCAACAATCTAACACCCATGGCATTGAGGTGCTGATCATGTTTTGCTCGTGGAAGAGGTTTAGTCAACGGATCTGCGACATTCAGATCCATATGTACTTTGCTAATCTTCAGATCTCCATCTGTTATATAATCTCGAATTATATGAAATCGGCGGTTGATGTGCTTGGTCTTTGGATGATATCTTGGTTCCTTAGCCAATGCTATGGCGCCAGTGTTGTCGCACAATATCTCCAGTGGGTCCAAGGCACTTGGAACCACACCAAGCTCAGTGATGAAGTTCCTGATCCAAACTCCTTCACTTGATGCTTCTGCAGCAGCCATGTATTCCGATTCTACTGTAGATCCCGCGATCATGCTTTGCTTGCAGCTTCTCCAGCTCACAGCTCCTCCATTCAAAATATAAACGTATCCTGTCTGAGATTTAGAATCATCCGGGTCGGTGTCGAAACTAGCGTCGACGTAACCTTTTACGACGAGCTGCTCATCACCTCCATAGACCAAGAACATTTCTTTAGTCCTATTTAAATACTTTAGGATGTTCTTTACGGCTGTCCAGTGTTCCACTCCTAGATCACTTTGGTATCTGCTCGTCAAACTAAGAGCATTGGACACATCCGGTCTAGTACACATCATGGAATACATGATAGAACCTATGGCCGAGGCATAAGGCACTTTGCTCATGGTTTCTCTATCGTTTACCATAGCTGGACACTGAGCCTTGCTCAATATCTTACCTGACAACATGGGCACTGAACATTTCTTTGCCTTATCCATTCTAAACCATTTCAGAACTTTGTCTAGGTATGTGCTTTGGCTTAAAGCTATCAGGCGTCTTTGTCTATCTCTATAGATTTTGATGCCCAATATATAAGCAGCTTCCCCTAGGTCTTTCATTGAAAAACATTTGTTCAAATAACTCTTCACATCGTTAAGCATGTCAATGTCATTTCCAATAATCAATATGTCATCCACATATAGTACTAGAAATGTCACTGAGCTCCCACTCACTTTCTTGTAGATACAAGCTTCGTAGCAATTTGGAACAAATCCAAAGCTCTTGATCACTTGATCAAAACGAAGGTTCCAACTCCGAGATGCTTGCTTCAGTCCATAAATGGAACGCTGAAGTTTGCACACTTTGTCAGCATCCTTAGGATCGACAAAACCTTCGGGTTGCATCATATACAACTCTTCATCAATGTGGCCATTGAGGAACGCAGTCTTGACATCCATCTGCCATATTTCATAATCCTGAAACGCAGCAATTGCTAATAAGATCCGAATGGACTTAAACATCGCTACGGGAGAGAAAGTCTCATCGTAGTCAACACCTTGAACTTGTCGAAAACCTTTCGCGACAAGTCGAGCTTTATAGACAGTAACATTACCATCCGCGTCCGTTTTCTTCTTGAAGATCCATTTGCACTCAACGGCCTTTCGGTCGCTAGGAGGGTCCACCAAAGTCCATACTTGGTTTTCGCTCATGGATCCTAATTCGGATGTCATGGCCTCTAGCCATTTCTCAGAGTCTGGGCTCATCATCGCTTCCTCATAGTTCGCAGGTTCACTGTCGTCTACTAACAAAACAGTTAAGACAGGGTTGCCGTACCACTCAGGAGGGGCACATGACCTTGTCGACCTGTGACGTTCAGTAGTAGCATCGTCCGAAGCTTCATGATCCTTGTCATTTGCTTCCTATATTGTCGGTGCAGACGGCACTGGAAAAATTTCAGGTGCTGCGCTACTCTCCAACTCAAGAGAAGGTTCAACAACCTCGTCTAGCTCTACTTTCCTCCCACTCACTTCTTTCGAGAGAAACTCCTTCTCAATAAAGGATCCGTTCTTTGCGACAAACACTTTGCCTTCGGATCTGTGATAGAAGGTATACCCAATAGTTTCCTTAGGGTATCCTATGAAGACGCATTTCTCCGCTTTGGGTTCGAGCTTGTCCGGCATCAACTTCTTGACGTAAGCTTCGCATCCCCAAACTTTAAGAAACGACAACTTAGGTTTAGCACCAAACCAGAGTTCATACGATGCCGTCTCAACGGATTTAGATGGTGCCCTATTTAAGTGAATGCAGCGGTCTCTAATGCATAACCCCAAAATGATAACGGCAAATCAGTAAGAGACATCATTGATCGGACCATATCTAATAGAGTTTGATTCCGACGTTCAGACACACCATTGCGCTGTGGTGTTCTGGGTGGCGTGAGTTGCGAAACGATTCTGCTTGCTTTAATATGCGTGAGAAAAGCTATTAGGTGTCTTTGTCTATCTCTATAGATTTTGATGCCTAATATATAAGCAGCTTCTCCTAGGTCTTTCATTGAAAAACATTTATTCAAATAACTCTTCACATCGTTAAGCATACCAATGTCATTTCCAATAATCAATATGTCATCCACATATAGTACTAGAAATGTCACTGAGCTCCCACTCACTTTCTTGTAGATACAAGCTTCATAGCAATTTGGAACAAATCCAAAGCTCTTGATCACTTTATCAAAACGAAGGTTCCAACTCCGAGATGCTTGCTTTAGTCCATAAATGGAACGCTGAAGTTTCACACCTTATCAGCATCCTTAGGATCGACAAAACCTTCGGGATGCATCATATACAACTCTTCATTAATGTTGCCATTGAGGAACGCAGTCTTGACATCCATCTGCCATATTTCATAATCATGAAACGTAGCAATTGCTAATAAAATCCGAACCGACTTAAACATCACTACGGGAGAGAAAGTCTCATCGTAGTCAACACCTTGAACTTGTCGAAAACCTTTCGCGACAAGTCGAGCTTTATAGACAGTAACATTACCATCCGCGTCCGTTTTCTTCTTGAAAATCCATTTGCACTCAACGGCCTTACGGTCGCTAGGAGGGTCCACCAAAGTCCATACTTGGTTTTCGCTCATGGATCCCAATTCGGATTTCATGGCCTCTAGCCATTTCTCAGAGTCTAGGCTCATCATTGCTTCCTCATAGTTCGCAGGTTCACTGTTGTCTACTAACAAGACAGTTAAGACAGGGTTGCCGTACCACTTATGAGGGGCACGTGACCTTGTCGACCTGCGACGTTCAGTAGTAGCATCATCCGAAGTTTCATGATCCTCATCATTAGCTTCCTCTCTTGTTGGTGCAGACGGCACTGGAACAATTTCAGGTGCTGCGCTACTCTCCAACTTGAGAGAAGGTTCAATAACCTCGTCTAGCTCTACCTTCCTCCCACTCACTTCTTTCGAGAGAAACTCCTTCTCAAGAAAGGATTCGTTCTTTGCGACAAACACTTTGCCTTCGGATCTGTGGTAGAAGGTATACCCAATCGTTTCCTTAGGGTATCCTATGAAGACGCATTTCTCCGCTTTGGGTTTGAGCTTGTCCGGCATCAACGTCTTGACGTAAGATTCGCATCCCCAAACTTTAAGAAACGACAACTTAGGTTTAGCACCAAACCACATTTCATACGGTGTCGTCTCAACGGATTTAGATGGTGCCCTATTTAAAGTGAATGCAGCGGTTTCTAATGCGTAACCCCAAAATGATAACGGCAAATCTGTAAGAGATATCATCGATCACACCATATCTAATAAAGTTCGATTCCGGCGTTCAGACACGCCATTGCACTGTGGTGTTCCAGGTGGCGTGAGTTGCGAAACGATTCCGCTTGCTTTAAGATGCGTGAGAAAATCATAACTCAAATATTCACCTCCATGATCGGATCGTAGAAATTTAATTTTCTTGTTACGATGGTTTTCCACTTCGTTCTGAAATTCTTTGAACTTTTCAAACGTTTCAGATTTATGTTTCATTAAATAGATATACCCATATCTACTTAAGTCATCAGTAAAAGTGAGAAAATAGCGATATCCACCGCGCGTCGAAACACTCATTGGTCCGCATACATCGGTATGTATGATTTCCAACAAGTCCGTTGCTCGTTCCATCATTCCGGAGAACGGGGTTTTGATCATCTTGCCCATGAGGCATGGCTCGCACGTGTCAAATGATTCAAAATCAAGAGACTCCAAAAGTCCATCAGAATGGAGTTTCTTCATGCGTTTTACACCAATATGACCTAGACGGCAGTGCCACAAATAAGTTGAATTACCACTATCTAATTTGCATCTCTTAGCCTCAATGTTATGGATGTGTGTTTCATTGCTTTCGAGATTCAGAAGAAATAAACCATTCATAGCAGGTGCATGACCATAAAAGATGTTACTCATATAAATAGAACAACCATTATTCTCCGATTTAAATGAATAACCGTTTTGCAATAAACACGGTCCAGATATGATGTTCATACTCAACGCAGGCACATAATAACATTTATTAAGGTTTAAAACTAATCCCGAAGGTAAAACTAAGGAGAGCGTGCCGACGGCCATCACATCAACTCTCGATCCGTTGCCAACGCGCATCGTCACCTCATCCCTTTCTAGCCGCCGTTTATTCTGTAGCTCCTGTTTCGAGTTACAAATATTAGCAACTAAACCAGTATCAAATACCCAGGCACTACAACGAGTGCTAGTAAGGTAAACATCAATAACATGTATATCAAATATACCTTTAATGGTGCCAGCCTTCTTGTCCGCTAAGTACTTCGGACAGTTGCGCTTCCAGTGACCCTTGTCCTTGCAATAGAAGCACTCAGTGTCCGGCTTAGGTCCAGACTTGAGCTTCTTCTCAGCAGGGGCAACGCGCTTGCCGCTGCCTCTTTTGAAGGGCTTCTTTGCACCCTTACCTTTCTTAAAGCTGGGGGGCTTGTTGACGATCAACACATGATTATCTTTCTTGATGTCCACCTCCGCAGCTTTCAGCTTAGCGAAGAGCTCAGTGATCGTATCAGTGGAACCAATCTGATTATGAGTAACTACAAAACCTTTGTAGCTAGGAGGGAGTGATTGCAGAACTCTATCAATCTTGAGCTCTTCTGGAATCTTGCAGTCCAGTTGCTTAATACGTTGAGTGTATCCCGACATCTTAATGGCGTGCTCACTAACGGAACTCCCTTCCTCCATCTTGCAGTTAAATAATTTCTCAGAGATCTCATATCTCTCAGAACGGGCCTAAGTCTGAAATATGGTTTTCAGTTCCTCAAGAATCTCAAAGGGCCCGGCGAACTCCTCAAAACGATTTTGAAGGTCCGATTCCATAGCAAACAACATGGTGCTCTTAATCACACCGTAATCATCCTTGCGCGACTAATAAACAGCTTTTTTATCAGCCGGCGCATCTATAGCAGGGGCGTCACCTAGCGCTTTCTCAAGGACATAGTTTTGTCCGCCAGCGAGAATTATTCTCAGATTGCGGAACCAGTTGGTGAAGTTAGACCCATTGTTCTTAAGATTTTCTTTCTCAGCAAAAACGTTGAAGTTGAAGTTGTACTTAGCCATTTGATCTACAAAATTTGCAAGTACAATTTAGACTATGTTCATGATAACTAGTTCAACTTAATCAAATTACTAGATGAACTCCCACTAAATTCAACATCCCTCAAGTTGTTTAGTGAACATGATCCAAATTCACCACACCTAATCCGATCTTCACGAGAAGAGATGTGGTTTCAATGGTGGACAACAAAGTGTCGATCATATCATTCATATGACTCATGCTTAACCTTTCGGTTCGTGTGTTCCGAGGCCAGGTCTGTACATGCTAGGCTCGTCAAGTCAAACCCAAGTATTTCCGCGTGTGCAAAACTGGCTTGCACCCGTTGTATGTGAACATACAGTTTATAGCACCCGATCATCACGAGATGCTTGAACATGACGAACTTTCGCAATGGTGCATACATGGGGAGAACACAATTTTATCTTGATCTTTAAGTGAGGAATCATCTTATAATGCTACCGTCGTGATCTAAGCATAATAAGATACATAAAAGGATAAACATCACATGCATATAATTTTATGTGACATGGTATAGCCAATCTCCGCGCAATGATCTCCATCTTGTGCGCGCCAGCATGATCTCCATCACTCCACCATGATTGCCTCCATCACGAACAGCAACTACAACTATTTATAACTACTTAGCGATAAAGTAAAGCTATTACATAGCGTATAAGAGGTTGACACATAGGTCATACACAATTATAAAGACAACCATATGGCTCATGCCGGTTGTGTACTCATCGACATGCAAGTCGTGAAATATTACAAAACATGATCATTGCATACAACATACACATCATATCTTGGGCCATACCATTTCACAGAAACACTCCCTGCAAAAACAAGTTAGACGCCTCTACTTTGTTGTTGCATGTTTTACGTGGCTTATGGGAGTAACAAGCTAAGAACGATTCTTACCTACGGAAAACCACAATGGTGATATTATGTTTGCCAACATCCGGTGTAAATCCCATGACAACTATAGTGAGAGAAACTGGCATCCACCAGCCGCATGTGTGGAACAAGCCACACGTCAAGTGCGGAGCCGGTCTCGCGAACGAGGTCGCGTAAGTTAGCCTGGACCGCTTCGATCTCACTATCCCACATCATAAGAAGTACACAACAAGAGGCTTGCAACAGAAAACATCAACGCCCGCAACAAGCATGTTGCGTTCTACTCGTGAAACACATCTACGCATAGATCTAGTTCTGATACCACTGAAGGGTTTCGCAGCATAGTAAATCAAAAAAATTCTACGGATACGAACGGGAAAGCCAAGATCTAATCTAGGAGATGCAATCAACGAGAGGGATAGATGAGATCTTCATACCCTTAAAGAAATCGCACAACGGAACGTTCAACAGAACGTGGTTGATGTAGTCGTACTTGCCTTCTCCTCCTCGCGATCCGATCCGATCGAACGCCACAAGTGGCGACGCCTCCGAGAGATGCACACGTACGGCACCGCGACGTCTCCTCCTTCCTCGGTCCAGAAAGTGGGGTGGAGATATAGATTGATCTACAACACGACGGCATGGGGCAAAGGTGGAGAGTTTCTGCAGCAGGGCTTCGCCTACACGCAGTCGGGAGAGAGAGAGAGAGAGAGAGAGAGAGAGAGAGAGATCTAGAGGGAAACAGGTAGGCGGCTAGGGTTCAAGGAGGGGTGGGAGGATGGTGCGCCCCTGACCTATTTATATAGAGGGCTGGCCGGACCCCTTGCCCCTCCTCCAAGCCCTAGGGCCGGCGGCCACAAGGGTGGAGTGGGGGGCAAGTCTCCCCCCCCCCCCCTTCTAGAACATCCCCTAGGGTTTCCCCTAGGGTTTTGGCCGGCTGGGCCTATGGGGCCTTGTACGCCTGGCCCAATGCGGACAGGGCACTCCCTCGTAGGCCCACGCCCCCCTCCGACAAGTGGGGCCACGTTGGTCCCACTCCGGAAGCTTCTAGAACCTTCCAGTACAATACCGAACATTCCGAAACAATTCTGAAATCCAAAAACTGCTTTCCTTTATATGAATCTTATTCTCCGGACCATTTCGGAACCTCTCATGATGTCCTGGATCTCATCCGAGACTCCGAACAAAAACTCATAAACCAATTATCCATTCTATCCTAGCGTCGAGGCACGTTAAGTGTGTGACCCTACGGGTTCAAGAATATGCAGACATGATCTTCTATCAATAATCAACAGTGGGATCTGGAAACCCATATTGACTCCCACATATTCATCGATGATCATATCGGATAAACCACGATGCCAGGATTCAATTAATCCCATATTTATATTCCCTTCGTCACACGATATTTTACTTGCCCGAGATTCGATCGTTGGTATCGGCATACCTAGTTCAATCTCGTTCACAACAAGTACTTTACTCATTCCGTAATCCGATATCACTTTGTGATTAACTCCTTAACCACGTGCTTACAAGCGGTGTTGATATCGATTAACGAGTGGGACCGAAGTATATCTCTCCGACTTGGGAGGGACAAATCCCATCTCAATACATACAACCCAACAAGTACTTTCCGATCACCTGAGAGACACCTTTATGATCACCCTCTCATAGGATGACGTTTGATGACCTCAAAGCTTTCTTCCGATACCAGGGAGTTGCATTATCTCATGGTCTAAGGAATACAATATTTGACATAAGAAAAAGCTTCGCAAAGATAAACACGATGACACGATCTAATTGCTCTGCTTGATTTGGGTCTGTCCATCATATCATTCTCCTAATGACATGATCTCATTATTAATCGACAACTCATGTCTATGGTTAGGAAACCTTAACCATCATTAATCAATGAGCTAGTCCATAGAGGCGTACTGGGGACATGGTGTTGTTCATAAACCACACAAGTATCAAAGTTTCCGCTTAATACAATTCTAGCATGGAATATAAACTTTATCATGAACAAGAATTATAATAATAACATCTTTATTATTGCCTCTAGGGCATAATTCCAACAAGCTACTACCACAAAACCATAGTATAGAGGTGGACTACTCCATCTTTATCACGTATATGGTGTTGATGATGTTGGATAGGGTGGAGTTCCAACCGGGGATGGCTCCGGCAGCTTTTCCCTCTCTAATCTTTGTTGGTTCTGGCTTTGTTTTTGTGTTTCTATGTTTTCTCTGCCTCCTCTGTGAATCGCGTGGGAGACCTTTTTATAGGCATTTTTAGGTTAATACTTTGAGTTAGGGTTAAAGATGGACGATTGCGGACGCTCGAGGAGGGAACGGACATGGGTGGCATGTCCAAGGGTTAGGCGCGCCACCTGGTCCCTTTTGGGCCTCCTGCCTCCCCTTTGGTGATCCAAGTGCTTTAGCTCATTGTCTTCGCGAAAAAATAGTCCTCGAAAAATCCCTGGTCTGTTTGACTCCGTTTAGGTCCCTAAAAGTTAGAAATACGTAAAGCAGGGTTTTCAGGTCCTGCATAGTTATAATCCAAATAAAGGGGATCATTGGTAAATCCCCATAAATTTATATAAATATGATGGAAATATGTGGCAATAAACTACAATGTTTATGTATGCATTTTACATGCATCAACATCTCCAAGCTTAACATATGCTCATCATTGAGTATAAAGGTGATAAAACTATTTATGGACTCTATAGTATGTTGTTATGCTGAACATCTCAGGTCATGTTCATTGCTACACAAAGTTAAATAGTTCATCTTTTTTCAGAATGACAACAAGAAAATAACCTATAAAGTGATATCGCTTATAAACTTCATCTATGCTTAACAATATGTCAGTCGGGTATAAAACAAATGCACAAAGTACTACAGACAATTAAGCGTGCAAATTGCAAGTTGAAGTATTTCCATACTTTTGTCTTACAATATTATTTGTATTTCATGTATGTGTACTCTTTGAAGTAATAGAAAGTAAATAGGTAAATATATTTGCTAAACCTTTGAGAAAATAAAATAAACATAAGAGAAGGAAAATAGTGGAATTTAGGATATAGCTCATGTCAACGGTAATCATAATAGTTTTTGGCTCTAGGCATATTTTGTGATTATGGTCAAAGTGAAAGTAAATATACTCCTTATATGCTTGACATGTTCCAAGTTAAGTGTCTCGTGCCTGTTAACCACAACTGCCAAGTTCTCCTGCTACTCAACTTAGGACCACAAAGAACTTTTTCATTATATGCATACTATTCCAAATGAGGTGCACTGAGGTACCTCCATTGTACGAGAAGTCTTATCCATACTCAGCTCACAAGACATACAGCAATGGGTGCCCTTGGTGTTTCTTTTTATTTACCATTTGCATAGCTTTTTATTTAAAACACTTCATTGAACGTCCATGTTGTAAATTTCCACCATGATGTGGCATGGCTTAGGTTAGTGACTCTATGCTTCCTCTGACATATAGGCATATTCTAAAAAACTTTGATTATATACAACTTATTTCACACCGCCTAGCAGCCATAGCCAAAAGATACATGATATCAGCACATGTTGCCAGAGTTGAAAATGTTCCCCACGATACATGGTTCTGCTAACACTAGACATTTAACATGTCATGCATTCAACTAAGATACTTACATCCACAATGGGTCAAGTTTAATTATTATTATTATGTATTTTTGTAGCGGTTCTGCACTTTTGGATGCATCCCACATCTTACTTTACCATGAGCTTTAAACTACAGAACAGGGATGAGTTTGAAATATGCAAAGATATAGCACATATAATATACTTGAAATAGAATTTTTATATATAGGTAGATATGGTGGACACTGCTGGAATAACTTAGATTTAAGGGATTATAGATGCACAAGCCTTTGGTTGCTTAATTACTTGTGCTGGAAAGAGGGAGATAGTTTACTAGTATCTACAAGCATGCAAAATTGTCCATAGTAATAATCATTTATTAATAGAAAATATTAACTTAAGCTTAACCATATATGTTGTAAATAAAATCTAGTAGTAAATAAGACACTTGCAATTTTTCACTCACTAAAACAAATGTATCAAACAACAAGGTGTGACAACATGCATAACTTATAATGCAACTATTTTTCCCTTTCTTTATTATCATCCCACTTCAAGTTTCAGTTTATTCTAGTATCTCTTTCATATTAATTAAACACATCTTCATATGGTGGTATTTTATTCTAAAGGTAAAAAAAGTGAAGGTAAGCATAAATATGAGATACAAACACTCCAAATTTATGCAAAAATAGAATGGTGCCCAAAAAAAGTTACAAGGTGTCAAACCAAGAGTTTGATTGGTCTAGTGGGGTACTATGGGAATCCCCAATCTTATGGTTTTTACCATTTCTTGATTCACTCCTTGTTTGTTGGTCCTTCCTTCCCTATGAAAAAACTCCACCACAAAACTTTTCCCATTTCTTTTCTCTAGGGGTGACATTAGTGGACATAAAGATAACATGCTAGATGCCATAAATCCTCCAAATAAAGTTTGGTTTGAAGTGTCCAGAGAGTATATTAAGTTTCCAACATTCATAAAATATCAAAGGATTCAAAAATAATCAAGCTAAAACTTTAAACAATGGCTTAAGAAACTAAAGACAAAATATGTCTTGAAAAACATCAGTAGAAAAATGTAATTAATTTGCCTACTTAAACATGTTGGGATTTTTTACTGATTTGTGTGCACACAGAGAATGAAACGTTGTAACTACAATAGAAAAATTACCTCAACTGGAGTTACAGAAAAAGTAGAGTTTTTTCATGAATAGCAACATGCAGGAATTTGCAACTCCTAATAGATCTATTAACTCTAATTCATCCAAATGGTTAAAAATTGGTACTTTACTTCAAACTATATAAAGTAAACTAAAATAAAACTTATGTTACCAGAGCAAGAGTGCAAAAAAATAAAAACAACCAGGTTGCTTCCCGAAAAGTGATTTCTTTATAGCCATATAGCTAGGCTTAATTGCTTTTGTTTAAGATGGGTGGAGAGCATGTGGTAACTTGTACCTTAGTGCCATCTCCTTCTTCCTTGGAAAGTGTTTCATGAACTTCTTATGAGAGAACTAAAAATTTATATTCCCATCCTTTGAATTAGTGATAGCCCATGTGGTTCTCAAAAAAGTTCTTCCCAGAATTATAGGATTGGAGGTTTTACTCCACATATCCCTACTAATAAAATCAATAGGAACAAATTTAATATGTATTTAAACCATAAATCATTAAGTCTACCTAGATCATGTTTGGTATAATCATCAGCAAGTAAAATATATATGGTGCATTTTTCCATAATTTTTAAGTTCAATCAAGTCATATAATTCTTTATATAAAACATAAACACTAGATCCTAGATCTAATATAGCATGTCGATTTTCTTTGCCAATAGTAATTAATATATTGGGATCCAAGAATCCCAAAGCTTAGGTGGTATCATAGCTTCATTATTATAAATTGCTCCTGTAGACTCCTCACTCACATAGTCATCATCTTCACCTATGAAAAAGAGAAAGAGGTTGGGGAGCATAGAGATAAGTACACATGCCATAGTGGAAAAGAACGAAGTAAAAACTTGGATTTGGGCAAGTGCATGGTAAAAGGGTTACGCTGTAGAGAGGTCTGGTACCAGGGCCGGATGGACCAGTTCCAGAACCTGATGGTCCGGTGCCAGGGCCGGTTGGGCCGAAGGAAAACCGGGTGGTTTGATGCCTGAGAAGGAAAATCGGACTTAGACCGGACGGTCCGGTTGCACAGCCGGTTCAACCGGGTTGCAAACCGAGATCCAAAATATCCATCTATGCAATGTAAAAAAATTCAGTGACTCAAGAACTTGCACAAATATAGTTTTAGCAGGAAGTGTAGGCCATGGTTTGACGTGGGTGGCATACAAGAACAAGGTGGACGCCTAACTTGTCAAATCCAACAAGATGTATAGCAAAACATGGGGATTTGAAAAGCACAAGAGAGGGACCAAAGGATTTACCCGATGACATGGCTTCCCTTGGAGGAAAGCACCAAAGATCCCTTAAGGAAGAAGAACACCAAAAAGCTCCCAAACCACCGCGATATGTAGAAATTCCTTTGGTGGAGATCCTCCAAAGGTCCTTCTACACGAAATGGTGGCCCAATCTATGGATCATAGGGGCAGAATCACCCTAGGAGAGGAAAGGAGGGTGGGTGGGCGACAATGGAGGAGGTAGGGGATGGGGAAGTGCAAGGTAACTGGTGCAGGGGCGAGAGAGGGCCAGGAAGGAGGAGTAAAAATCTGATATCCAGTTTTAAGTTCGGTTGAACCGAGATCTAAACCGGATGGCTCGGTCTACGAGCCAGAAAAATGGAGCAAAACCGGGATGTGGTACTAACCCGAGGCTCGGATAGACTTGGTGTAAGTAAACCCGAAATCCCGGTTCCAGTTCGGTTTTTCGGCACTGGTACCGGACCACTCGGTCTAGGAGCCGGTTCAACCGGGCTAAAAACCGGAAATCCCAGAGAACTCTGAAATTATTTTTTTGAGCAGAAATTTTTCGAGGAAGATAGTGGACTCCAAAAGGGTAGAGTAGGTAGGTGATATAGGCATGCTTATTGGAAAGAACCAATTTCGACCACACAATAGCAACAATAGGCATGATTCGAGAATATCAAGAGTCAAATAAGATGCAGATGAACCCATAAAGCCTCAAGAGGGAAAACATTGTGATGCATAGGAGGCAATAAATTGGCGGGGGATTTCTCCCCCTATGTTTAAGCACATGTGTCATGGCGCCTCAAAGATAGATGCTTGGACCCATATCATGACACGAGACCAATTTATGTTGCACACATAGGTATGCATCATACCAAGAAAGTGGTAAGATGACTATCCTACATGTGTTGCGCGACTAGGCTACATAGCATGTTAAGAGCAAGAATATAGTGAAAGAAGTAGATCAATCCAAGCTTTGAGGATCTAGGATACCGAGTTCTCGCCTCAACATGACAAACCGGGCTTCATCCAAAGGCTTTGTGAAGATATCGGCCAATTGGAACATCGTACCCACGTGAGTGAGATTGATGTCACCATTTGTGACATGTGTTGGAGATATGCCCAAGAGGCAATAATAAAGTGGTTATTATCATATCTTCACACTTATGATAAATGTTTACATACCATGCTATAATTGTATTAACCGGAAACATTAATACTTGTGTGATTTGTAAACTAAAATAAGAGTCCCTAGTAAAGCCTCTTGTTAAACTAGCTTGTTGGTTAATATATGATTATGGTTTCCTGATCATGAACATAGAGATGTTATTAACAACAGGATCATATCATTAGGAGAATGATGTGATGGACATACTCCTATAGATAAGCGTAGCATAAAGATCAAGTCATTTCAATAGTTCAATTGCTATATGCTTTCTGATACATAGTAACCTAATTCCTTCGACCATGAGATCATGCATATCACCTTTACCGGATGGATGCTTTGATGACATCAAACACCACACCGTAACTGGGTGGCTATAAAGGTGGCATTGAGTGTTCGGAAAGTATTGGTTGAAACACATGGATCAAGAGTGGGATTTGTCCATCCATATGACGGATAGATATACTCTGGGCCCTCTCGGTGGAATGTCATCCAATTAGCTTGCAAGAATGTGACTGGCTCACAAGGGATCACATATCACGGGAACGAGAAAAGAGTACTTATCGGTAACGAGGTTGAACTAGGTATGCAGAGATACCGACGATCATAACCTCGGATAAGTAAACTATCGTGAGACAAAGGGAAATTGGTATCGTATGTAAGTGGTTCATTCGATCGCAAAGTAATCGTAGAAATATGTGGGAGCCATATGAATTTCTAGATTCCTCTATTGGTTATTGTTCGGAGAAGTGTCTCGATCATGTCCGCATAATTCACGAACCGTAGGGAGACACACTTAAGGATTCGACGTTGTTTTGAGTAGTTATGGTATTATGAGAAAGAGACCGAATGTTGTTCGGAGTCTCGGATGGGATCCGGGATATCACGAGGTGATCCGGAATGGTCCAGAGAATAAGATTCATATAAGGAAAGTCCCGTTTCGGAGTTCGGGAATGATTCCGGTGTTTTCATCGGGAATGTTCTAGAAGGTTCCGGATTGTCCGGCACTCCGGGGGGGGAGGGTACATGAATGTGTCATTGAATGATTGCATCATGTACTAAGTGTTCTTGCTGTTCCAAAAAACATGAAAGTCAAATTGCCAGTTTGAAAGTCAAACGGCTAAAACAGGAAACTGTGGAAAACAGGAAACTGTGGGAAACAGGAAACTGTGGGAAACAAGCAAGAGGAGGTTGAAACCAACTTGGAGGAGGATTTCCTCTCCTCCAAGCCGGCGCCCAGCCCTAGTCCGAGTTGGGGAGGGACTCCCTCCCTCCCTGGCGCGCCTAGACCCTCCACCTATAAAAGGAGGGGCAGGGCTCCTCCTTGAGACACACAAGTTTCTACCTCTAATCTCCGGTTTAGAGCCGTTTTGGTTTAGAGCTTCTAATTGCTCTAGCCTGCGGTTTAGAGCCTTCTAATTGGTGTGTATAATCTCTAGACCACTAATAGCCCTCTCTCATAATCCACCATACTCGCTCCGGCTTAAGGCGAAGCCCTGCGGGATCTCACCTCTACTTCCGGTACCACGCTGTTGTGCTGCCGGAATCGCGAGGAGAGTGCTACAACCTCCGCTGCCTGCTGGAACAAGGGAGAGGAAGGTCTTCGTCGAGTACCGAACGTGTGACCGACTGCGGGAGCGCTGCCGGAACGTGGCGCCGGAAGGATCGTCTACGCGATCTTGAGATCGGAAAGAGTACGACTACATCACCCACGAGAATCTGCTCTCGTTAACCGCTTTGGAATCTTCGAGGGTGAGTTATTTCATCGACTCGTTGCTGCAATCTAGTAGATAGATCTTGGCTTGTTTGTTTGTATGCGATAGAAAATTTTGTTTTCCATGCTACGAACCCCTACAGTGGTATCAGAGCAAGGTCTATATGTAGATCTGTTGCACGAGTAGAACACAATGGTCATTGTGGGCGTTGATGCTTTTATTGTTGATTGCTTCTTGTGTACTTTGCATCTTGCGGTATGTTGGGATGAAGCGGCCCGGGCTAACCTTACATGACATCGTTCATGAGACTTGCTCCACGCTTGACATGCAACTTGTATTGCATAAGTGGCTTTGCGGGTGCCTGTTTCTCCTAGCATAGTTAAGATCCAATTTACAACGGGTGATTAACAATACTAGTATCAATGTTGTGGTTCTTGTTCGTAAGTTAGAACGACACTTATTGAAAGCCCCAAACCACGTAAAATATGCAAAGAAAGTAGAGGCGTCTAACTTTGTTTTGCAGGGGTGTGCAGTGATGTGATATGGCCATGATTGTGATTATATATGATGTATGCAATGTTCCTTATTGTAAGTTGGCAACCGGCAGGAGCCATATGGTTGTCTTTAATTTATGTTAAGACCCGCGTGTCTATTCAAAGTAGTTGTAATAGTTGAAGCCGGTGGACGACAACCATGGAGAAGCGTCATTGACCTTGATGCAATGTCGGTAATGATGGAGATCATGTTCGTGCTTGAAGATGGAGATCGGAAGCGCAAAGAAGAAAGGCCATATCATATCACATATTTTGAATTGCATGTGATGTTAATCCTTTATGCATCTTGTATTGCTTAGTAGACGACGGTAGCATTATAAGATGATCCCTCATGCACATGAATTTCAAGTCATAAAGTGTTCACCCTTAGTTAGCACCGTTGCTAAAACTTGTTGTTTCGAAGCACCACGTGATGATCGGGTGTGTTAGATTCTGCAAGTGTATACAACGTGAGCAAGCCAGATTTGCTCATACGGAAACTAAGGTTTGATCTTGACGAGCCTAGCATGTACAGACATGGCCTCAGGAACACGGATCACCGAAAGGTAAAGCATGAGTCATATAGTAGATATGATGAACATGTTGATTGTTCGCCATTGAAGTTGCATCAACTCTCGTGATGATCGGTTTTGATGTGGTGGATTTGGTTCGTGTGATCACTAAAACAATGTGAGGGATATTGTTTTGAGTGGGAGTTCACCTAGATTAATTTAATTATTAATTAGAACTCAATTTATCATAAACTAAATCAAAGTGAATTTGCATAGTTGTTGTAGTCATTGGCATCCGTTTACCACCTTGCGCTTAGTTATAATTGAGATGATAGAACTATAGAATTCTGGTTAGATACTTTACGAACTGGTATCGTATTGTTTTGAAGTGTTAATCTAAAGTTTAAAAGTCCTATTGCAAACTTTCAGTAAGTTCCGGTTACTCCATGAAGTTTAATAATTAGTATTAAATCAAGAGTAACAATTCCAAGTGTTAGTATATAAGTATCATGTTTGTCTCCATGATTCTTGATATTCAAAGGATTCTCCTAATATCAAGGTTATCTAGGATCTGAAAGAGTTGTTTCAGAAACCATGATGTGTGGAAGATATTGTGATATCTGAAACGAAGTTTTGGTTACAACATGATAGAGTATAATATGGCAAAGTTCATGTTCTCATATTTTGATGAGAATTTGCAAAAGGTTGGAGACACTTGTTGTCCTAATCCTCCAAAAGGTTTTGGATAGCAACATTATACTCATAAATTCATCGTTACAAGCTAACAGTAGCTTGATCATGGATAATTCCATGATAAGGGTGAATATTTGATGTAGGTAAAATATTTACTACACCAAGAGATTACTAAAGAAAGGAATTTGGAAGAACACCAAACATTTGATGATGGTGATCTACTTCAAAGTGCAAGTCCAAAGACATTGGTATTTAATTATACACGCTTTGGATTATGTGTCATATGTATGACTCCACTGTTGATGTTGATAGATTCTTTCAAACAGAAAAGGAAATACTGAAAGAGAATCTCATAAATATATGGCAGAAAAGAAAAGACTAGAATTGTTCAGTTTAAGTATATAGATGATATACATGTTATGGCTATATTCTTTGCTTATTAAACAATGTGGTACTTAAGTATTTATACTGAATTTCTTGGTGTGAATCGTCATACGAAACAACACAATTCATGAACTACAATGGCCTAAGTAACTAGCAAAAGAATATGTGATGATGTTCATTGAGAACAAATAAAGGGTTATTGTGTTGCTCGTTAAACATCAAAGCTTGCCTTCAAGATTTGTTTTATCAGGTATTATGAGAACAAAAGGGTTGTTCAAATAATTGCCGTAATTCATAAAAGATGGATGATTCACAAATCTCGTTGGAGAAATCACATCCATAAAACTAGTGCTAAAATGTCGAAAGACAAATTGATTGAAAGATCACTTAGGAAGTGACATCGCCGTTTAAATTATATTGGAAAGAAAACATGAAGAAACTCCATGTGGATGGAATTTTGGAGTCTTCTGATTTTTGATCAAATGACGCTTGTGAAACTTTCCTAGAGATAATTGAAACTTCGTTCATAGGCCAAAAGGGAACGAAAGACTAGCTTATTGGAATTTGTACATATTGTTGTACGAAGTCCATTATGTGTAGTCAAGAGCGGTGGATTTCAACTTCATATGCCTTCTCCGAAAATTTGAGTGAATATATGAATATTTACTTAATAAGGATGAAGTGTGAAATATTTGAAAAGTTCAAAGATTTTAACATGAAGTGCAAAATCATTGTAACAAGAATATAAATAGTTTATGATAAGATCATAAAGGAAGATATTTGAGTTACAAGTTTAGCATAATACCTAAGATTTAAGGAATCGTTCCATGGATTTGCATTTTCCCGAAAACACCATAAGAGTATGGAGCGTTCGAGATATGTAATTAAACCTTGTTTGACATGGTAAGATCGAAGGTGTAATTCATAAAACTGCCATTATATTTTAAAGATTAAAAGCTTTAGAGATTACCGTTTTTCCACTGAAAAGAGCTCCATCATAATCCGTTGAAATGATACCATATAAAGTTATGGTTTGGGATAAAACCCAAGTAGTCCTTTCTTAAAAACATTGGTATGCTATGCATAAGAAAGATGTGTGCAACCAAAGTCGGATGAACCTGTCTTTGTATGACTATTAAGTATTCCTCCATAAACACCAGAGACAAAAGTGTTTGTTGCTTAGAACGTCAAGTTTCTTTGAGAAGGAATTTTTTGTGAAAAGTTAAGTGGGAGGACAATAGAACTTTGATAAGGTTAAAAGAACCTTAGCTATATGTGCAAAGTTGCGCAGCGCCGAAAAGTGTTCCGGAGGCAGCAACAATTCTCATGGCTCACATGCCTCAAAGGTTGTGGTTACAATAGTCAAAGTTTCTATTGAAACAAGTAGGTCAGATGAACAATCAAATACCAATATTTGAGAGTTAAATCATTATTTAACAATAATGATCCGACTACATGCAAAGAAGCGATGATGGGCCCTGACTCCATCAAATGGCTTGAAGCCATAAAATCCGTGATAGTTCCATACACGAGAAATCAAGTTTTGAACTTGAAGGACCCTCGAGAAAGGTGTAAGACCTTACAGTTGTGTTTGGATCTATAAAGAAATAGACATGGATGTTTTACATCTATGAAATAGTCGACATGTTGGGAAAGAGTTCACAAAATGTTCAAAGGTTGACTATGACAAGATTTGATCTTTCATAGTGATATTTAGTCTAGACGGAATAATGTAGCAACCACTACATATAATTTGTTATATGGTAGTTGAATAAACAAAACAAGTTCTTCTAATAGAATCGTTACCTAGGACATGTGCATAACACGGTCCATAGGGTTTTGTTAATTCAAAGGATGCTAAAAGCATATGCAAACTTCAATGGTTAAAGTGAGCATCGCGGAGTTGGAATCTTCACTATGATGAAACTGTTAAAAGAGTTTAATTTCATCAGAGACAATGAAGATGCTTGCGTTTGCAAGAAATTAAGTGGGAGCGCTAAGACATATTTCTAATACATTATGTGGAGGACATATTGTTGATTAGAAAAGATGTATCTTTTATTAACACATATTAAGAATTTCATCCCGATGAAAGACTTAGGCAAAACCCAAATATTTGGCATCAATAGACGCTAATATGGTTGTGCCAGAAGTGCATAGACAAGATATTGAATGAGTTCAATATAGAAACTACAAGAGAGGTTCTTGTCACACAGAAAGGATTGAATGAGTTCAATGTTGATGATATATTCAAGTGTATAGACATTTGGTAAAGTGAAACAAATAATCAAGTATAGATTGATACTTGATGTATGAAATCACAAAGAGTATTTATATCAATCATACTGTGATATGTACAAATCCAGATATGTCCTATGCTCTAAATGTTGTGAGCATATACCAGAATGATTCGTAAGATGATCATTGGACAATAGTAAGGATATTCTTATGATCTTTTGGAAGAACTAAGAGTATAATATTTGTAGAAGTGACAAATAGATGGTTAGTTCATTGTAAAAGTACTACATTGATACTAGCTTTGTCACAAAGTACAAATTAAGTTTATCTCAATCTAAACTAAGGGTGGCACAATATAATGGAAAGTGAGTTCCATAATGGATTTAGATGAGTTCCAAAGTTAAGACATTGTGACAGATACTACAACAAAAGGCTAAGTATATGACTGCTATTATAGCAGCAAAAAGAGGGCATTTGTGTCAAGTAGTTTGTTATCAAACTAGGTGTAGTTCACAGTGGGATAATACTATGAAGATATATTGTGCGACAATATTATCAACATGTTTTAACCCCAAAGAGCTAAAGGTCACACCGAAAGACCAAATTTATACAAAGCCATCTCATTAGAGAATGAGTGATGTGTAGAGACGCAAAGACATGCAATTACACACGGACCTGGAAGTGTCAGATCCGGAGATCAGTTGACCACTAGCAATCGTGTACATACAACATCAGAAAGCCATAGGTGTTGAATACACAAAGGTTTGAAACTAGATTATTGACTCTAGTGCAAGTGGGAGACTGTTGGAGATATGCCCAAGAGGCAATAATAAAGTGGTTATTATCATATCTTCACACTTATGATAAATGTTTACATACCATGCTATAATTTTATTAACCGGAAACATTAATACTTGTGTGATTTGTAAACTAAAATAAGAGTCCCTAGTAAAGCCTCTTGTTAAACTAGCTTGTTGGTTAATATATGATTATGGTTTCCTGATCATGAACATAGAGATGTTATTAACAACAGGATCATATCATTAGGAGAATGATGTGATGGACATACTCCTATAGATAAGCGTAGCATAAAGATCAAGTCATTTCAATAGTTCAATTGCTATATGCTTTCTGATACATAGTAACCTAATTCCTTCGACCATGAGATCATGCATATCACCTTTACCGGATGGATGCTTTGATGACATCAAACACCACACCGTAACTGGGTGGCTATAAAGGTGGCATTGAGTGTTCGGAAAGTATTGGTTGAAACACATGGATCAAGAGTGGGATTTGTCCATCCATATGACGGATAGATATACTCTGGGCCCTCTCGGTGGAATGTCATCCAATTAGCTTGCAAGCATGTGACTGGATCACAAGGGATCACATATCACGGGAACGAGAAAAGAGTACTTATCGGTAACGAGGTTGAACTAGGTATGCAGAGATACCGACGATCATAACCTCGGATAAGTAAACTATCGTGAGACAAAGGGAAATTGGTATCGTATGTAAGTGGTTCATTCGATCGCAAAGTAATCGTAGAAATATGTGGGAGCCATATGAATTTCTAGATTCCTCTATTGGTTATTGTTCGGAGAAGTGTCTCGATCATGTCCGCATAATTCACGAACCGTAGGGAGACACACTTAAGGATTCGACGTTGTTTTGAGTAGTTATGGTATTATGAGAAAGAGACTGAATGTTGTTCGGAGTCTCGGATGGGATCCGGGATATCACGAGGTGATCCGGAATGGTCCGGAGAATAAGATTCATATAAGGAAAGTCCCGTTTCGGAGTTCGGGAATGATTCCGGTGTTTTCATCGGGAATGTTCTAGAAGGTTCCGGATTGTCCGGCACTCCAGGGGGGGAGGGTACATGAATGTGTCATTGAATGATTGCATCATGTACTAAGTGTTCTTGCTGTTCCAAAAAACATGAAAGTCAAATTGCCAGTTTGAAAGTCAAACGGCTAAAACAGGAAACTGTGGAAAACAGGAAACTATGGGAAACAGGAAACTGTGGGAAACAAGCAAGAGGAGGTTGAAACCAACTTGGAGGAGGAGTTCCTCTCCTCCAAGCCGGCGCCCAGCCCTAGGCCGAGTTGGGGAGGGACTCCCTCCCTCCCTGGCGCGCCTAGACCCTCCACCTATAAAAGGAGGGGCAGGGCTCCTCCTTGAGACACACAAGTTTCTACCTCTAATCTCCGATTTAGAGCCGTTTTGGTTTAGAGCTTCTAATTGCTCTAGCCTGCGGTTTAGAGCCTTCTAATTGGTGTGTCTAATCTCTAGACCACTAATAGCCCTCTCTCATAATCCACCATACTCGCTCCGGCTTAAGGCGAAGCCCTGCGGGATCTCCCCTCTACTTCCGGTACCACGCCGTTGTGCTGCCGGAATCGCGAGGAGAGTGCTACAACCTCCGCTGCCTACTGGAACAAGGGAGAGGAAGGTCTTCGTCGAGTACCGAACGTGTGACTGACTGCGGGAGCGCTGCCGGAACGTGGCGCCGGAAGGATCGTCTACGCGATCTTGAGATCGGAAAGAGTACGACTACATCACCCACGAGAATCTGCTCTCGTTAACCGCTTTGGAATCTTCGAGGGTGAGTTATTTCATCGACTCGTTGCTGCAATCTAGTAGATAGATCTTGGCTTGTTTGTTTGTATGCGATAGAAAATTTTGTTTTCCATGCTACGAACCCCTACAACATGTCCACGTAGGAAGTGGTGGCGAATGTCAATGTGTTTGGTGCGGCAATGTTGGACGGGGTTATTGGCGATCTTTATTGCGCTTTCATTATCACATAGAAGAGGCAACGTACCAAGAGACACACCATAGTCTTTCAAGGTTTGCCTCAACAGTTGAGCACAACAAGATGTCGTGGATATGTATTCGGCTTCAGAGGTGTATAGGGCTGTGGAGTTTTGTTTCTTGGAACACCAACTCACCAACAACCGGCCAATGAATTGGCAAGCCCCGGAGGTTGATTTCCGGTCAACGTTATTACCTGCCCAATCGGCATCCGAATAGCCAACAAGCTCAAAGTTTGACCCCTTTGGATACCAAATCCCAAGAGTAGGAGTGTGAACAAGGTACCTAAAAATCCGTTTGACCGCCACTAAGTGGCACTCCTTGGGAGCGGATTGAAAACGATCACACATTCCAACACTTAACATGATATCCGGCCTAGAAGCACAAAGGTAGAGCAAGGAACCAATCATAGAGCAATATACCTTTTGATCCACGTCCTTCTCACCTACTCCAAGACCAAGTTTCCCATTTAGCGGCATGGGTGTCTTCATGGGATTAGCATTGGTCATCTCGAACTTACTGAGCATATCCTTTATATACTTCTATTGGGATATGAAGGTGCCTTGAGCAAGTTGCTTTATAATGAAGCCTAGAAAGTACTTCAACTCCCACATCATGGACATCCTAAATTTCATAGTCATCAACTTGGCAAAAGCTTTGTTATGAGATTCGTTAGCTCCACCAAAGATAATATCATCAAAATAAATTTGAACAATGAATAAGCCACCCCCTTTAACCCGTTTGGTGAAAAGGGTGGAATCGACCTTACCCATGCTAAACCTGTCCATGAGTAGGAAATCCCTAAGGTGTTCATACCAAGAACGAGGAACTTGCTTTAGTCCGTAGAGAGCCTTATGGAGTAGATACACATGGTTGGGATAGCGTGTGTTTTTTAAACCCAAGGGTTGAGCTACATATGCAACCTATTCCAAGGGACCATTAAGAAATGCACTTTTAAAAACCATTTGATAAAGCTTAAAGTTATGAAAATATGCATATGCAAGCAAGAGACGAATAGCTTCAAGACGAGCAATGGGCACAAAGGTGTCCTCATAGTCAATACCTTCTATTTGGGCATACCCTTGCGCCACTAACCTTGCTTTGTTCCTTGTGACGGTTCCATTTTCATCTTGCTTGTTCTTGAACACCCACTTGGTCCTAATGACATTGATGTGATGATCTTTAGTTGTAGGGGTCCCAACCCAATAAGGTAGGTTCCTCCTGTGTTTACAATGCTAGTCCCTGGATCAATAGCTAGCATCCACAGTTAAGATGTAATATCAAGAAACAAAGGTCATAATATAATTTTATAACCAGGAATAACATAAGTTTATTACATCAAACATAGCTCATTTGGCTATTACAATACATTTCAGCGGAATAATTATAGTCATGGGTCCTTCATCTTCAAAGTGCCACAGGCAGATGTTGGTTGTAGACTTTGTAATCCTAGTCAATCAAACAATCTTCGTTTAAAAACAATCAACCTGCAACATTTCAAATTACAGCCACAAGGGTCAATACATTTTGAATTGTATTGGCAAGCTTCACTTTTATGTATAAGAGTGGATCCTATCATTATATGCACATTTGGCTGAGTAGAGTTTAAGGCTTATTTGCATAAAGCAATATTTTATCCTATCTTTTCAAAAAGGGTTTTAAAGTCCTTTGTCAAATTTCTTTTCCAAGTTCCTTGAACTCCTTGGTAGAAACTCAAGTGTTCAAATCCTTGTCAAAACCTCTTGAGCATCTTGGTAACCCCAAGTGCAACAAGTTTTATCAAACTCATGAGTTCCTTGGTAACCCCAAGTACATCATGCTCTTGAGCACCTTGGTAACTCCAAGTGCAACAAGTTTTACAAAATCTCTTTGAATTCCTTGGTAGACACACAAGGGCATCAAGTTTTTATATTAGAAGTTGGAATGTCGAGATCTCCCATAGTTCATTCTTTAGTTGCTCAGTATTGTCCATAACCGGGGACACGGCTAAGTACTTAGATTTTATTAACTTCTGCAGAAGGAGTACACTTTACCCACATGTCACAATCCCATCCTTTTGCCACCAGTGGCCTACTGGATTAGTGCTCACCAAGATGGAGTACTGGCAGATTGAGAATGTGACGAAGTCTTTCCAAAAGGTCCTCCCATACATCATTGCTAGCTTTGTCTTCAGCCCCCATGAAGCATTCCAGATCCCCATGTCCAGTAACTAAAGACAATGTATGGGTCTTCCTAATGTAATTGACTAAGCCAGAGCCATAATAGCATGTGGTTGCACACGAAAGCCACAATTGGAGAAGCATGTTTGATCTCTAAGTTTCCTAGGTGGTTTTCTTTTGGAGCCCAACACAAAGTGATTGCCATAGACATGGTTCCCTTTTGTTGCCACCTTCTCCAAAACTTAAAGTATCCTCCACCTAGGTGGTTCATTGAGTCCTTGTTTTATTATGTAAAACACAAGTCCTTTTCTCAATCTTTGTAAAATCTCAACATGTATCTCTTTTTCAAATTATAGCATATAGCATGGCTAAGCATGTACAACTTCAATATTTTCACTAAGGAGTGTATAGGGAATCCTATTAGGATTTAGCATAGCATAAGTACATAAATATCTTTTCATGCATATTTTCAAAATCCACTAAGTGTAATGAAAGTAGTAGGACTTTTGTATGATAGTGTAACTTGCCTTTTTGGTTTAGGGAATGATAGTCACTTCTTGATCTTGCTAGTCTCACACTTTGCTAATTTCACTACAATCAAACAAGCATAGTATCAAGTAGCACTCCACCATTCAAACAATAATTTCATATACACAAAGCAATGGTTCCTAAGTTTTGTAAAAAGAGGGTTCTATTGCAAAGTTGGTCTCTTCTGGGTTTATAAACTTTGTAAGGTCCACATTGGTCATTTACCAAAATGTCAAAGTCATTAGTTAGAGGTTTTGCCCAAAGTCTATTTTAAAATCCATTCAACATTTTATGTGGGGAAAATTATTATTTTTTTTTTAAAGTAAGACTTTATGTTTTTCACTGAGTGGGTTATCTTTGGCAAGGTTTGGTGTTTTGGGTTAGTAAGTTTTTGTCCAAAACATTTTCCCAAAGTTTTCCTTACAAATACATTTTCATGATAAAATCAATGAGTTTATTTGGCTAGAAAATGGCTAAGTTAAATAATTCAACTTAAGTTTCACAAAAATCATTTTTAACACTATGGGTTGGTTCCTAGGGTCAGTAAGGTCACCCAATTCCATTTTGCAAAAGATTTAATCCTTAAATCAATTTTAAATAATTTTTATACTCTAAACAAGTACACAAATGTTTCTGCAAATTCAACCAAGCTAACAGATACTATTTTCAAAACTAAGGCCAGGGTTAGTTAGGGCTTGTTCTCCTGATTTTATTGATATGAAATTTGCCCAATTTGGACGTGTGGATCCAAAGTTATAGGGGTTTGAAGTTTGCAAATAATTCTGATTTCAAAACTGTTTTTAGATCTATTATAGGCCACGCGTCGCGTCGTGATTGGTCGATACCAATTCGTCTGGATCGCGTGCTGCGGCGCGTTGGATCAAGTCAGATCGTGCGGCACAGGATCATCACTTACCCCTTCGTTAACGTTCTATCGTATCCGTCAGATCCAAATCCTACGGTTACTAACACGCTTGCCAAAGTCTGGCGGCGCTCGTCGGCTGCGCGCGGCAGCGACGGTCGGTCAGTGGCGGCGCTGGTGAAATAGGAGGCGAGAGAGGAAGGGAGTAGGCTCACCGAGGTCGTAGTTGGTTGGGGAAGCTCAACGTGTGGTCGACGAGGCAGGGGGCGCACGGGAACGGTGGCGATTGCTCGCCGGAGACTTCGTCGGCGTCGGGTGGTTCTGTCCGCGGTCGAGGGCGACGCTGTGGGCTTCGCCGGAGATGAAGCAGACGGTGGTGGCGGTAGGAGTCGTCGCTGCAGATCGCCCTGAAAGTTGTCGCCGGAGTAGAAACGGACGGTGACGCTGTCGGAGCTTGTCGAAGCCGACGCTCCGGGGCGCCCGTGGTTAAATGAAGGGCACGGAGAGAAGCGTCTGGGAGTGGGGAAGCTGCCAGCGTGCTCAGGGAGGCTCGGGGCGGTGTGTGTTGGCCGCAATCGGAGATAGGAGCTCGTCGGAGACAGCGGAGTTTGAGGAGAAATTGGAGCGGCCTGGTGGCGAAGAGAGGTTGGTGTCTGAGGGGAACGGAAGGAAAGGAGCTGGCGTTTTATCGAGCACAGTCAAGGCGAGTAATGGTGGCGGCATTATGACGAATTAAGTCCGCGGAATCACTGCAGGAAACGGCGACGAGGGAGGAAGAAGGGGTCGCGCGGGTGTGAGAGAAGAACAGGAGCGGTGGGGTATACCTGTCAGTGGGAAAAGAAACGAGGGAAAGGGTCCACTAGTCAGTTGCTTTGCGGTTGTTTCAGCGGTGTGGAAAACGGTTCGGGGAGAGAGTAGATGGGCTAGGTGGCTGCTGCTGGGCTGTTGGGTTGGGTCGATTCCTTTCTTATATTTTTTTATTCTGTGTTTTTTTCCTTTTCTATTTTATTTTCTGTTTTGAATTTCCAATCAAATAAACATCAACCAAATCAATTCAAACAACACTCAAATTTTGTATTATTGAAATTAGTTTTGTTTAGTAATATGGTCAAAAGCCCAAAATGAAATAATACTAACTTTATTAATCCATTCTTTAATTAAATAAAATGGAGTTTTATTTATTTAACATGGTTTGATTTATTTAATAATAATTCTCATTTGAAAACACTTTCAAATCTAAAACAGTAGGTTTATTTGAAAATAAAGAATATTTGAAAGATTTGTTTTCAAACAAAATAACCTCTTATTTTAGGGTCCATTAGTAATTAAATGAAATGGGCCTTAGTTATTAAATCAAATAGAGTTTGATTCTATAAAATCTTTATTTGAAACCTAAATATTTTCAAAACCAAATCAGTAGGTTTTATTTGGAAGTATTAAATATTTGGAAACTTGTAGTTAAAGCAAAATGACATTTTATTTTAGAGTCCATTATTAAATAACATAGACTTTTATTATTAAATCCACTTGGGTTTGTTTTATTGAGAATATTTATTTTAAAATCTAAAATAAAGTCAAAACACTTTAGTAGGTTTTATTAGAGAATATAAATTACTTGGGAAACCTATTTAAAATAATTATTAAGTTTTGATGTTTTAATTAGAATTTTTGAAATCTTTTATTTTAAAAGAGTTTGGATACTAATTCCCTATTATTTTATTTAAGCAAATCTTTATTATTTTTAAATAACCTTTGCTACTTTATTTTAAAATAAATGTTTTTAATTCTCAAAGCTTGGCCAAGGATTAATTTGGCTTTATAACAAAATCTCTATTTATAAACTTCTATTTTATTT
Organism: Avena sativa; assembly: GCA_916181665.1. Taxonomy (NCBI): domain Eukaryota; kingdom Viridiplantae; phylum Streptophyta; class Magnoliopsida; order Poales; family Poaceae; genus Avena; species Avena sativa. The sequence goes on along the minus strand of OV702283.1, from coordinate 166,786,495 downwards.
GAAAACAAATTTTTCCATTTGATTGTTTTAAAATAATTTCCAATTGTTTCCTTTTTATAAAATGTTTATCCTTTTAAATATTTTTAGGATTTTTATTTAATTCAAAAGGGTTTGAGGTTCTATTTTAATTTAAAAAGTTTCTTCTGGCTCTGAAAATTCAAACAAAGTTTTATTTTATTCATTTATTTTCACATTACAAGATTTGGAAAATCTTGGGATGTGACAGGCTACCACCCTTAAAATAAATCTCGTCCCGAGATTTGGGAAGGCTGAGATTTACAAGCAAGTTCAAACAACTAGGGTACTACCACCCTTAAAATTTTCAAACAAAAATTACATATTGGCCTTCTTGGGTCCTGGAAAACTTCTCTAAGCAATCTTTTGCTTTATTTCTACACTTGATTCATGGGCCAAGGTTGAGTTTCTCCATAGGTTTGTTCAACTTGTTTTTCATCCTTTCTGGACAGTTGCTTGCATAATGTCCTGGATTCTTGCAGTTGAAACAATTAATGTCCTTGAGTTCTTTGTGTTGCTCTTGTGGGCAAGTTGCTACATAGTGGCCTGGTTCTTTGCAGTTGTTGCACCACACTTGGTCAATCTCTTTATTCCTCTTGTTCTCTGGGCATCCACTGGAATAGTGTCCCATTTCCTTACACTTACGACATTGCACAAGGCTCATGTCTTGCTTGGGCTTCTTGATTTTCTTTGATCCCTTGAATTGGGTTGTCTTGTTTGGATGTAGAAGTGGTCCTTTTCCTTTGGTAGACTTGGATCCTTCTTGTTTCCTTTGTTCCACCATGGCATAGATAGGACATAGACCTGGGGTATGATCACTTCCTTCACACAGGTAGCAAGTAGCTTGAGAGGTAGGACATTGTCCAACAGGATGATCTTCTTCACAGTTGGGGCATTGTCCTTCATGCTCCTTGGAAGTATGATCCTTGTCTCCACAAATAATGTAGGCTGGGGCTCTATCTAGAACAATATTCTTTTCATCTTTGTTATCATACATTCTCTTTGGATAGTTTTCTTCTATGCTAATCATTTGATTAGTCACCTTAAGCATCAGTTGAGACTGCTCTTCCAAAAATCTTTGCAGTGCTGGATCCTTATCACTGTTGTTGACTAAGAATTGAGCTGTTAGTTGGTTCAACTGGTGTTGGGTTGCTATGAGCTCTCTCATGCTATCAGCTTGGTTGGTGTTGGTGTCACCAACCTTGGAGTCCTTTGGAGTAGTCATCTGTTTGGGTTTGAAGGGAGATTAGAATAGACAAGATATCTCTAAGGTAATATTTCCAATTCCACACATCACAATTCACACAAGCAATGTGCATGCAAACTCAAACAACATTTCACTCACACAAGGTTCGAGCACATATTTTGGCAACAACATATTTTTGTTACACCACATAAGTTGGTGGTTTTGACTTAACTAAAATATGGTGGTCCATCTATATGGTTCACTTGTGATCTTTCTTTCCTTCATGATTCTTCTTACTTGAGATCTTGGTTTCATTGAGAAAACTCTTGGTTGCAATACTTCAAAGTTGTTGATGGCTTCTTTTTATTTTGCATTCCCTCAGTCTCTAAATCTTAAGCAAGATTTCCTTGATTCACTTGTGGTCCTCAGTAGTTCCCAAGTTGGAAGTCTTTGGCGAACATGCTGAAGATGTTGAAGTCATTAGAGTTGAAAATGTTGATGAAGTCCTTTGCACATGGTGTAGTCTTTGGTCATGGGTAGGTTTTTCCATCAAGTTGAAGTAGAAGAGGTGTAGAGTTAAAAACCAAAATGGTTGAGGAGAGAGTATTCAAGTTTGTTTTGTAAATAAGTTTTGGAACAAAACATTTCCTATTTTTCTAAGGGTTTTTGTCCAATCCTAGGTTTACAAATCCTTCAGGCAACACAATGCTCTGATACCATCTGTAGGGGTCCCAACCCAATAAGGTAGGTTCCTCCTGTGTTTACAATGCTAGTCCCTGGATCAATAGCTAGCATCCACAGTTAAGATGTAATATCAAGAAACAAAGGTCATAATATAATTTTATAACCAGGAATAACATAAGTTTATTACATCAAACATAGCTCATTTGGCTATTACAATACATTTCAGCGGAATAATTATAGTCATGGGTCCTTCATCTTCAAAGTGCCACAGGCAGATGTTGGTTGTAGACTTTGTAATCCTAGTCAATCAAACAATCTTCGTTTAAAAACAATCAACCTGCAACATTTCAAATTACAGCCACAAGGGTCAATACATTTTGAATTGTATTGGCAAGCTTCACTTTTATGTATAAGAGTGGATCCTATCATTATATGCACATTTGGCTGAGTAGAGTTTAAGGCTTATTTGCATAAAGCAATATTTTATCCTATCTTTTCAAAAAGGGTTTTAAAGTCCTTTGTCAAATTTCTTTTCCAAGTTCCTTGAACTCCTTGGTAGAAACTCAAGTGTTCAAATCCTTGTCAAAACCTCTTGAGCATCTTGGTAACCCCAAGTGCAACAAGTTTTATCAAACTCATGAGTTCCTTGGTAACCCCAAGTACATCATGCTCTTGAGCACCTTGGTAACTCCAAGTGCAACAAGTTTTACAAAATCTCTTTGAATTCCTTGGTAGACACACAAGGGCATCAAGTTTTTATATTAGAAGTTGGAATGTCGAGATCTCCCATAGTTCATTCTTTAGTTGCTCAGTATTGTCCATAACCGGGGACACGGCTAAGTACTTAGATTTTATTAACTTCTGCAGAAGGAGTACACTTTACCCACATGTCACAATCCCATCCTTTTGCCACCAGTGGCCTACTGGATTAGTGCTCACCAAGATGGAGTACTGGCAGATTGAGAATGTGACGAAGTCTTTCCAAAAGGTCCTCCCATACATCAATTGCTAGCTTTGTCTTCAGCCCCCATGAAGCATTCCAGATCCCCATGTCCAGTAACTAAAGACAATGTATGGGTCTTCCTAATGTAATTGACTAAGCCAGAGCCATAATAGCATGTGGTTGCACACGAAAGCCACAATTGGAGAAGCATGTTTGATCTCTAAGTTTCCTAGGTGGTTTTCTTTTGGAGCCCAACACAAAGTGATTGCCATAGACATGGTTCCCTTTTGTTGCCACCTTCTCCAAAACTTAAAGTATCCTCCACCTAGGTGGTTCATTGAGTCCTTGTTTTATTATGTAAAACACAAGTCCTTTTCTCAATCTTTGTAAAATCTCAACATGTATCTCTTTTTCAAATTATAGCATATAGCATGGCTAAGCATGTATAACTTCAATATTTTCACTAAGGAGTGTATAGGGAATCCTATTAGGATTTAGCATAGCATAAGTACATAAATATCTTTTCATGCATATTTTCAAAATCCACTAAGTGTAATGAAAGTAGTAGGACTTTTGTATGATAGTGTAACTTGCCTTTTTGGTTTAGGGAATGATAGTCACTTCTTGATCTTGCTAGTCTCACACTTTTCTAATTTCACTACAATCAAACAAGCATAGTATCAAGTAGCACTCCACCATTCAAACAATAATTTCATATACACAAAGCAATGGTTCCTAAGTTTTGTAAAAAGAGGGTTCTATTGCAAAGTTGGTCTCTTCTGGGTTTATAAACTTTGTAAGGTCCACATTGGTCATTTACCAAAATGTCAAAGTCATTAGTTAGAGGTTTTGCCCAAAGTCTATTTTAAAATCCATTCAACATTTTATGTGGGGAAAATTTTTTTTTTTAAAGTAAGACTTTATGTTTTTCACTGAGTGGGTTATCTTTGGCAAGGTTTGGTGTTTTGGGTTAGTAAGTTTTTGTCCAAAACATTTTCCCAAAGTTTTCCTTACAAATACATTTTCATGATAAAATCAATGAGTTTATTTGGCTAGAAAATGGCTAAGTTAAATAATTCAACTTAAGTTTCACAAAAATCATTTTTAACACTATGGGTTGGTTCCTAGGGTCAGTAAGGTCACCCAATTCCATTTTGCAAAAGATTTAATCCTTAAATCAATTTTAAATAATTTTTATACTCTAAACAAGTACACAAATGTTTCTGCAAATTCAACCAAGCTAACAGATACTATTTTCAAAACTAAGGCCAGGGTTAGTTAGGGCTTGTTCTCCTGATTTTATTAATATAAAATTTGCCCAATTTGGACATGTGGATCCAAAGTTATAGGGGTTTGAAGTTTGCAAATAATTCTGATTTCAAAACTGTTTTTAGATCTATTACAGGCCACGCGTCGCGTCGTGATTGGTCGATACCGATTCGTCTGGATCGCGTGCTGCGGCGCGTTGGATCAAGTCAGATCGTGCGGCACAGGATCATCACTTACCCCTTCGTTAACGTTCTATCGTATCCGTCAGATCCAAATCCTACGGTTACTAACACGCTTGCCAAAGTCTGGCGGCGCTCGTCGGCTGCGCGCGGCGGCGACGGTCGGTCAGTGGTGGCGCTGGTGAAATAGGAGGCGAGAGAGGAAGGGAGTAGGCTCACCGAGGTCGTAGTTGGTTGGGGAAGCTCAACGTGTGGTCGACGAGGCAGGGGGCGCACGGGAACGGTGGAGATTGCTCGCCGGAGACTTCGTCGGCGTCGGGTGGTTCTGTCCGCGGTCGAGGGCGACGCTGTGGGCTTCGCCGGAGATGAAGCAGACGGTGGTGGCGGTAGGAGTCGTCGCTGCAGATCGCCCTGAAAGTCGTCGCCGGAGTAGAAACGGACGGTGACGCTGTCGGAGCTTGTCGAAGCCGACGCTCCGGGGCGCCCGCGGTTAAATGAAGGGCACGGGGAGAAGCGTCTGGGAGTGGGGAAGCTGCCAGCGTGCTCAGGGAGGCTCGGGGCGGTGTGTGTTGGCCGCAATCGGAGATAGGAGCTCGTCGGAGACAGCGGAGTTTGAGGAGAAATTGGAGCGGCCTGGTGGCGAAGAGAGGTTGGTGTCTGAGGGGAACGGAAGGAAAGGAGCTGGCGTTTTATCGAGCACAGTCAAGGCGAGTAATGGTGGTGGCATTATGACGAATTAAGTCCGCGGAATCACTGCAGGAAACGGCGACGAGGGAGGAAGAAGGGGTCGCGCGGGTGTGAGAGAAGAACAGGAGCGGTGGGGTCTACCTGTCAGTGGGAAAAGAAACGAGGGAAAGGGTCCACTAGTCAGTTGCTTTGCGGTTGTTTCAGCGGTGTGGAAAACGGTTCGGGGAGAGAGTAGATGGGCTAGGTGGGCTGCTGCTGGGCTGTTGGGTTGGGTCGATTCCTTTCTTATATTTTTTTATTCTGTGTTTTTTTTTCCTTTTCTATTTTATTTTCTGTTTTGAATTTCCAATCAAATAAACATCAACCAAATCAATTCAAACAACACTCAAATTTTGTATTACTGAAATAAAATTGTGACATGTTGCCTGAAGGGTTGAGCATGCGTTTGGGTACAGTAGTGCACCCCTGCAGGGTAAATCTTTTCGAGAAGCCGTGTGTCCACGGTTATGGGCGCCTCAGGAGTACAGTGTCATGATCATAGACAACGCCACTAATGAATTTCCTCTAATAATATGATTAGTAATTAGCCTTATCAACTAAATACCTGCTTAACTAAAATTGTCACCGTGTGTGTTCCGCTAGAGGACTTCCTCGACTGGTCTTCGAGGGAGAAATCTTCGGATGGGTTATGTTTGGTGTTATATCATTGTTACCGCATAGTGCTCTCTTATCTCACTCTAATAGCCGAAGTTGTAGCGTGTCTCTATAAGTTAGATAGTGCAAGCTTTGCTGCCGTTGAGCCCACCATACCTATGTAGGTGAGGACCGCCGAATTCTAGTCTCGCCGTGTACTGGCCTCAGTACTGACCGCTCTCTTTCTGTTTTCCTTTGCCCTTTATCGGCACCCTTTTGGCTTGACAGGTATGTGATTGACGACGTTAGCAAGGTTACCCTTCAGGCTTGGCCTGGGCAGGGTTGGACACCATTTGGTTATTTCTCAGGACTCTTAGTCCCATTTGTATCTTGTCTGTACTCGGATACTATTTTGCTTTCTTCTTGAGTTGTATCTTCGTATTGTATCTTTTGTATTCTTGACTCGTGGAGTCGTTGTTGTATATGTAAGTTCTTGTGGACTCTGTTGTAAACTACTGTGATGTAACTACTTGTATTCAAATCCCACCCACACGAAAGTGTCTGGTGGGCGTCTTTGAATCGCTTCTATGCGGGTTTTGGCGGGAAATGTTGAGATCTGCATAGACCCGATTCGGGGGCGTTACACCATCCAAGGTGGAAACTGTCACCACCGCACCTCGTTCTGCTCGCCGTGGACCATCGTGTCTTCCTGTGGCATCCCCGGCGCCTCTTCGCACCTACGATGAGCTCCTCGTCGCCTCACCTACCCACCTAGGGTTTCCCTATGTTTATTCCAAACAAAGGAATAATACGATATGGGGACGTCGATGTCCACTCAATCGAATGGCCCCAGAACCCTCCTACCCGCTCGGCCACATCCTCTCGCTGGCAGGCATGCCCCGCATGGTCCGTTTGTAACGGCACCTCCCGCGTGCACCGGATCGGGATGGGCCGGATCTGACCTATGCGGCCCAGCTTCCTCTGGGATACGGCCCGGGTCTAGCTTTCCTTTTTTCCTTTAAAGTTCTTTTTCTAGATCTGTTAAATCCTGGTTTGAAATAAATGTTAAATAAAATGATAAAGGAGCAGAAAACCCTAGACCTAATTTTAATCATGTTCCCTACTATTTTCTCTAACATGCATAGGAAGTCCCTTACCCAAAATAATTTCCATTAATTTTTGGTATTAAATATTCCAACTAATGTCATTTTTAATCAATAAATCACTCTGGTAGTTATACCCATCCAAATGGAATGAAACAAGTTTACTCTGGTAGTTATTCAATATGACTATCTTATGACCTTGCCTCATACCAAAAGGCCTTATAGTTTTGCTTAACCAAAAATAAAAAAATTAACCCAAAACTTCCTTTAGAAATTACCTAGGACAAAATATAAATTGTTTTGACCCAATTCCAAATCTCATTCACATACACTACCATATCTATCTAATACTAGGAGCTCAAGATTTATTGAGCCGTTAGTGAGTTATAGTGAATTAAACTCTTCTATTTATGGTTGCTTCACTAGATAAATCCTAATAGAAGTTCTGCAACTCCAAAAAATATGATTCCAAATTCTACTAAAAATTATTTGTAATGCATATCCCATGTCCTTGGTATCATGCCATTTGGACCAGTAGAATAAATCTGTTGAAAAAGACAAATTGCCAGTAGAACTGACTTTGGGAATTTCCTAGGGGCATTCTGATAAATATTTTGAAGTGACACCAACTCTCATGTGAAGCACTACTCAAATACACTCTTAACCCTAGAAGGAAATATTTATTTGACTTATAGATATTTTCTGGTGATTTATTCACCAAAACAAGGGTTTATCTCACTAAAAAAATCAGAATTAATTAAAGAAAATTGACAAAATAGTGAAACCACGTCTGGTGGCTTGGTTATTTCAATATCTACCTAATGGTACCGCATTTGTATATTGGTATCACATAGAATCTGACCTTGGTCTAAAACCCCATAGTTAAGTACTTTTCACCTTTAAATCATCAAAGAGGTTCTATAAAGGAAAATGAATTGTTTACAATTGCTATAAGTTGATGTTTTCAAAACCTACTGAAGTCTATTGGTGCCTTATTCACTTATTTGTTGTAATGTACTAGTTCTTGTTTGCCTTGTGTTAATAGTGGCCTTGTTTGTTTGTTTGCATGTGTGAACCGTGACGAGGATAGTTGCGATTGTATTGAAGTCAAGAATAAGATGTGGATTATTATTGGATTTCTAAGAAGAAGCCTAGGGACATATTGCTGGTCACAGGCAATCCACCTACTTGCTCACAACCCTTGTCGTACTATTTTACTTATGCATGTTTTACATAACTATTTATGCAAACTGCATTGCTTTATTATAAGGTATATATATCTGGTAGTGGCTTGGATCCTCCAAGATATTACACTATGGTGCTATTAAGTACAACCCTTGTTGACACCTATATGTCCCCTAGTATGGTAGGGTTGGTGGTTTACACCATAACCCCTTGGAAACCCTATTTATCCAAAGAAAATTCTAGGTTCGGAACCCTCGAAAAGTTTATAAAAAGGTTTTATGGTAAAACCTTGGTAAGTTCTGCCTTACCAAGCGAGGGTTTTGAGAAAACAAAATGGTTTTGTTTCGCAGGAGGTACTGAGGAGGAAAAAGGAGGAAAACGTTTATGAAAAAAACACGCCCGTTTCTTTGCAGATTAGCTAGAACAACTAAACCATGCAACCACATTACCCTGGTATGTGACGGGGCTTGACTTAAAGTTTGTTTACTATGGTATGGGATGCCTCACAACTACTTGTAAGGGATCATCTCTCTCGAAGCCGGGTCTCCCGTCCCTTCAGGTCTTTGAGGAACATTGAATGGAGAGGGAAGAATATGAACTACCCGCAGGTAGCCGGGCGATACTATGAGCCTCTCATTGGAAGTGTATGTCCCAAGAGGAGGAATGTGCTTTGGTGGGTTTATGAAGGTACATGACGTACCAGCGTTTAGAGGAACAACTCATAGGGTAGGGCCCATGCTGGAGTGGTATCCTGAGAGTCTTGATTGGTTACTCGACCGATAATCCATGAGGGGTCAGGAAGGGTACCTGGATGCTATGGATAAAGTGTAAAACCTCTGCAGAGTGTAAATCTATTCGAATTGCCGTGTCTGTGGTCATGTACGGTTGGATAAACTAATATCGAGAGGTGTTTGTTTTGATTTTAAAAAGGATTTTTTCGAAAAGAAAGAAGGCTTTGGAAAGGTATTTGACCATGGAATGGTCGGAAAGGAAGGAAAGAGGTTTGGTCGCGGAATGACCAGAAGGAAGGAAAAATGGGTGACCCCATCCTAGTGGTTTTCAAATCAAATTCTTTTCAAATATTTTCTGAAAAAATTTTCAACAAAGATATATATATGCTATATCTACAAAGAGAAACTAATTTAGAAAGAATCTTTTTTGGAACCATCCTATACAACAGCCAGATTGCATACTTTGTCATTATTACTATCTTAAGGTGGTTTGCGAGTACATTCAAATGTACTCACTGGTATTTTCCCTGAATATTTACTTGGTCAGACTTCGAGAAGGATGAAGATGAAGAAGGAAATGTGTTGACGTTTATGCGAGCTAGGACGTTCTCCAGTCAACTTCATGTAGGATAAGGCATGACGTGGGCTCTACGCTTGATGGATTTCCGCTGATGATGATTGAAGTAGCCCAACGGGGCTTATGTAAGGTATAGCCATAATGGCCTTATTATAATACTTGCTCGTTATGTTTTGGATGTGGTAATGATACTTGTCAGTTATGTGCCATGAAAATCGCTTATTATAATTCTTGTAAGAAATTTAATTGGGTATTTAATAATGTAATGTGATATTATAATAAAGATTACAATCAATAAAATTGAATTATAGTGAATAAATAAAGAAGGAATGTTTATTTATAAATCAGGTACAAGTAATTGAAAATCTTAAATTGCAAAAGAGAGAAAATTTCACTTTGTTAATAATATACCATATTACATTGTCTTTACAATATCCAAACATAGTATGATATTATATATAAAAGAATAAAAGGAATATTACAATAATTCTAATAAAAGTAAAAGAAAGTTTAACTTTATTAATAAGATACTCCCTTAGTCCCAAGGCTTAAGGCCTATATTTTTTTGAAAAGTCAAGCTATGAAAATTTTGACCAAATTATTAGAAAAAACCATCAAGAACTATGATATAATCCCAAGGCTTAAGGCTTAAGGATATGTATTAGAGAAAACCATGATTAATAAGATACTCCCTCAGCCCCAAGGCTTAAGGCTTAAGGAATATAGATACCATGTGAATATATGTTTCATGCTGTATCAAAGGATATGTATTTCATATTGTAAATATTAGTATATTTTTCTAAAAACTTTACATAATTTGACTTTTCAAAAAAAAGGCCTTAAGCCTTGGGACGGAGATAGTACAATATTACAAAGTAATATACAATATCCAAATAGAAAGAGAAACTACAACAATAAGAAATATAACAATTTTATTAAAAAGATAATATTATAATGTTTTACACTCCACAAAGGAAAAAGGAAATTACAAGAACAATAAAAAGGGAAATCCTAATCTAATCTTGATTCTTTCTTATCTTTATTCTTCTTGTCCTATAAAAAGAAACAAAAACAATAATACAAATAGAGGGGTGTGTCAGTTAAAGTTACTCTCAGGACCCAGCAATGTAATGCATTGCTTCTTCTCTTCATTGAGTTGTAATAAGAAAAAATTGATCCAAAGTGAATATTTGTTCTTATCCAATAAAGGGTTTCAGACTATGCATCATAAAACAAAGGGGAAAGTTAAATCTACTTGGCAAGTTAAATAAAATAGCCAAGCTAGAGAAAATATCAGATCAACTGAGCTCATCCATGGGCACAATTTCCAGGGGTGGAAACTTGCACCCTGTGGGGCCCAGTTGTAATAAGCCTAGTCACAGGCATGTGATGTGATGTTTGTATTATAGATAAGGAAGGAAAACCAGATCATACGAAGGATCCTACCCATCCATAGAGGTAGTAGTCTCTATCTCTGTTTATTTCTCACCAGCCAAAGAACACCACCAAGACATATACTGTTTAGCACCAAAACACCACCAACAACTCAAGGAAGATCAGGGTACAAGTACTAGGAGGAGAAGGCATCAGCAGCAAGATCAGAAGCTAGAAGAAGCAGACTAGGTGGAGGAGGCCACCGATCATGATCATATTATCAAGATCAACTACTAACTCATCCACCGCATCATCATTAACAAGCTAGTTTCTTCTGGAAAGCAGGTTAACAACCCAGATCATATGTAGTACCAGCTCTTATTATCTTATTCTAGAAAATGGAGTTGGAAGGAGAAAGAGCTCTCAACCAAGTATAGTATTGCTATACTAATTACATCCTAGAGCATCATAAGAAATTATATCATCAGTTTCTGAAAGTACCGAATTTGAATCGACTAGAGGGGGCTGAATAGGCGGCTACCAATTTTTAATTTGTTTCACACTTTTAGGCTTAACAAGAAGGAAAGTTATCTAGATGTGCAACTAGGTGAACAACCTATATGCAAGATAACTTACAACAACCACAAGAACGGTAAAGGACAAGAAGTAAAGGAAGGGAACGAAGTAGCCGGAGCGGGGACATGGAGATGTAATTCCCGTAGTTCACTCCCAAGGAGCTACGTCTATGTTGGAGAGGTGTCGGGGCCACACAAGGTCACCCGAGCGCCACAAAGGCCTCACCTTCTTCTCCAGTGAGCTCCCCACAAAAGAGGCCTCACAATCCACTAACCGGTGACCTTGAAGGGGCCAACCGAAACCTTTACAACAAGGTTGAGGGGGAAGCTCCACAACTCAATTGGAGGCCATCAACGACACCATGGAGCTTTACAACACAAGCCTTAGCTCCAAGGATGCCCTACACCGTCTAGGGTTTCAAGAAACCCAAGAGCAACAAGATCCAAAAAAGATAGGTGGGGGAAATCAAATCTTCTTTAGTGGAAGTGTAGATCTAGGTCACCTCCCTCACCTCTCAAAAGATCAAGTGATTTGAGTGGCTAGGGATAGAGATATAGTGAGATGAAGCTCAAGCATTAATGGAGGAGAGAGAAAATATTCGAGTTGGGTGGGAGGAAGAAGGAGGGCGCCTTAAATAGGCTCCCTCCACTCTGAACCGTTACATCCCTCGCGACCTCACCGGAACTTCCGGTGAGGGGACAGAAGTTCTGCCCAGCAAGGCTCCAACGGTCATCAGCCCGTTGACGCCCGCTCCAAAAGCTCGACCGGAAGTTCTGGTCAAACTGACCGGAAGTTCCGGTGAAACTTTCGAGGCAAGTTCCGGCCCAAGTTTCGTCAAATAGACCACTTAAAACAGAAGGGTACTGACCCTTCAGCGGAACTTGGAGCGGAACTAGGGTGGAACTTCTGGGTCGCGAAGCATGTCTGGCCAGAAGTTCCGGTGTCTGGGCGGAAGTTCCTCTCAGGAACTCTCTGGTGGGATCAACGGAAATTCCTCACCAGAACTTCCGGTGGAAGTTTCGGCAAATAGAGCATACCCAGACAGAAGGTTCTGGGAGCTCACCGGAAGTTCCAGCGAAAGTTGGATCGGAACAAAGCCCCAGATCACCCCACAGAAATGTCCTGGGCGGAACTTCCGGCGCTTGGCCGGAATTTCCGATCAGCAAAAACAGCTCCAGCTGAACAGAACCTCGCTCTCTCGCAGGAAAATAGGATGGTTGTGGCGGTGCATATGGGGTTTGTGCAAGAACAAGTGATTTCCCACAGCCTTGTGAGATGGACCCCCTCTTGATAGTACGGCGACCTAAATCAATAAAAAGAGAGAAACTAGAAAAACAAAAAGGTCGCCGTCTTCACGAGATCCCAAAGAGAGCATCCAGAAAATCCATAGGAATCATTAAAAGCATTTTTCTTGAAACTCAAGTACACGATTAGACCACAAGTGGGATTGTCATCATCACCAAAATAGCATGGGAAAATATAGTACTTTCAATCTCTCCCTTTTTGGTGTTTGATGACAATCCCAAAGATTTGCATAATGATGGAAGTAATCTTTGCAATGGATGGAATAGGCTCCCCCTATATGTGTGCAAGGTAGAGATAATGCTCTAAGAACAAGACTAGCACACACACACGGAGGCTCCCCCTCCCAATTGCAAAGATAGCACAAATGCACGGAAAGTATAGAGATCATACCGTTGCACCAACTAACTGTGGTGGAGACAATAGAGGAAATAACGAGGGAGACTAAAAGCTCCACCACCATATACAAATGCCCATAAGACAATAACAATAACACCAAACACTAGGCATTAACCAAGCATAACATAACATACCACATAGTCTCATACAAATAACATGGTCCACAAGCACACATAAGTCCACAAACATAAAGAGGTCCACAAGCACACAAATAAACTAGAGTTCGCGAGCTAGAAAAGATCAAAAGCAAGAACAAGCTCGTGACTCGACATCTTTCTCCCCCTTTGGCATCGAGACACCAAAAAGGGAGAAAAGATCAGTCTAATCGCCCCAACCATGAAAGGGAGGAGGAGCATGCTCAGGGACCCAAGAATCCCACGTAGGCGGCGGACCAGTGACTTCCTCCTCAGACCAACGGCAGTTGTCGCGAATCCAATCATCCCTGGGAGCAGTGATAGAGCTAGTGACAGGAGAGCAAGGTATGTTGAGAGCAGTCATGATGGCTTTATGGCGCTGAACACTGTGTCGTTGGTCGACATAAGACTGATACTCGTGGTTTTGGAGAAAGCAGAAAGTCTTCTTCACCTTTCCAAGCAGCTTCTTTGCCCAAGATGGCTGCCTCTGGAGAGAAGGACCACCAGCACTAGAGCCACCAGGAGCAGAGGAGGGACCACCAGCTTCATCACGAGCCTTCTGGAGAGCTTCTTCCTTTTCTTCTTGAGAACGAGGCTTGTTGTGTTTGCTCACACGTAGATTCTTCTCCTCATGAATGGTGATGTTGGCTTCAGAGAAACGTGTACCAGTCACCTCAAGCCACTTGTGATTGATGAGAGTCTGAATATAGGGAGCATAGGGGCAAGAGCGCTTGTCAATGATAGCCTGCCACATCTCAGTGTAGATAAAGTGCATGACATCCGTCGACCTGTTAGAGTCACAGCGAAGAGAAGTCTGATGCATGAGATCAACCTGATAGGCATGAAACTGATCAAAGTTGCCAGCCTTGGGAGAGATGGTGTTCAAGTACACCCTGAGCATGATGTCATAAACTGGCTGCAGATGATTCACAAAACCAACAGTGCCCCATCCTTCAATGTAAAGAGGCTCCAGGACTTTAGGATCAGCAGCAATGGCGGTATGGACACGCCAACCATTTGCCCCTTTGTCAGGATGAATGGGATATCCAAGGATCTCAGCAAACTCGGACCAATTGGCGGTAAGCATCACGCCATTAGTCATCCACTTCATCACACCTTCAGTAGAGGAACTCATATTCAAGTGAAGGGTTGTGTAAAACTGAGCAATAGCACCTTCATCGAAGTTCTGATGGTGCTCCATGAGGGGAATCAGCCCAAACCTCCTGCAAATATCAAGAGCCTCGCCAAAGTATGCATGTTTTTCTTCCATGTGAGCCACATTGATGTACTTCTGAGGAGCAACCACAAACTTTGTCTTGGTAGCATAGATTTCGGCAAAGATTTGTTCCTGATGACAGTTGTGGAAGAGGGGATCCAAGTAGAGACGGTCACGAGGAATAAGGTAGGGATCCTTATGCCTGAATTCAGAGTAGGCCTTCTGAGTCCATTTGGAAATCTTGGCCTTGGATTTGTCAGGCCCAGCAGCAGTGGCCTTCTGAGAGGCAAGAACAGGCCTCTTCCCTTCAGCAGCAGCACGACGAGCAACAGCAGACCTCTGACGGCTGGTCTGAGTGGATGGACACACCACCTCAACATCATCTTCATCGATCTCAGGAGGAATATCGGAGGATGGTCGACGGAGACGCTTGCCTTTGCGGGAACCACCTTGCCCTGAGAAGAAAGCAAAAGAATAGGGAGGGAAGGTGGGGTAAGTGCACAAGTTCGGAAGAAGAAACAAAAGGAGACTGGAAAAATACAGTCAGGGAAATTTTTTACTGTCGCCGGAACTTCTAGTGAAAATGGTCCACCGGAAGTTCCGGTCGTGGCTCACCAGAAGTTCCGGTGAGACCACGAACTGACGGTTCAAACAGCAAATTCAATAGATCTAGATCTACAAGGCACAAGTACAAAATTTCCAAGAATGTATTGGACCAATCTACCCTAGCATGATTCCCTAGGCCTACCAAGATATCCCAACAAGTTCTAGCCAAAGAACTAGCCTAGACAAGGTGAGCCCTAACTCAAGCAATGATGAGAGAGCTAGATCTCCATTAATGGAGGGAGTTGAGGGAAAATACCGGAGTCCATGGCGGGAGATTGAGGTGGGGAAGGTTCCCACGGAGCAGATCTGAGAAGGGGTGGCCGGAGACGTAGGGGCCGGAGCACCTTCATGGAGAAGTCTTCACTGGTGGCTGCTCCAAATAAAAGATGGGTCTTGGGGAAAAGAGGAAGAAGATCCCGTTTTCCCTAGGGCCCACCTTATATAGGATAGAGAGCCTCACCGGAAGTTCCGGTCAGGCAGAAACGTTCCAGGTCAGCAGGTGGTTCATACGAACAACAAGCTGACTGGAAGTTCTGGCAGCTGACTGGAAGTTCCGGTGACGCCAGAAAAGTTTTTCAGGTTTGGAAGAAAACAAGGAAGAACTTGTGCAGGGAATAGAGAGGGCTCGAGGAAAGGAAAGGCTTAGGATATAGATCTCAAACTGTGAAGAACCAAAGCCAACAAAAACCAACAAAAACACAAAGAAGACCAAACACACAAATAAAAACAAGACAAGGGACAAAATGGGTCGGTGGCCGAGGCCACCTTATATAAGAGTAAATGGCTTGACACCGCGAAGATATATCTTGGGTTCATTACCAACACTCATCATGAAGCTCAAATAGTCTCCTTTAGAGACTATAGAGTATGAAAACTTTAATGTGCGCATAATAGGGATAGTGTTTGTTCATAAGAGGAACTACACTCCCCCTAAATCCATGTCTACATCCAAACAAGATACACATTGAGACACGAGTAGGTGTGCAAGATACTCAAGCCACGTTGCTTGAATCAATGATATTTAGCTCATGCCTTAACTCTCGGAACCTTGCTTCATCAAGAGGCTTCGTGAAAAGATCCACAAGATTTGCCTTGGTGGGAACATACTCCAAAGAAATGTCTCCTCTAGCAACATGCTCCCGAATGAAATGATGACGAATCTCAATGTGCTTAGTACGGTTGTGTTGCACGGGATTATGAGCAATAGCAATGGCACTCTCATTGTCACAAAGAAGAGGCACCTTGTCAAAAGATAGTCTGAGATCCTTCAAAGTTTGCTTCATCCATAGAAATTGAGCATAACAACTTGCGGCGGATATGTACTCAGCTTCGGAAGTGGACATAGACACATAGTTTTTCTTCTTCGAGGACCAACACACCAAAGATATTCCAAGAAACTGACAAGCTCCAGAGGTTGACTTTCTTCCCACTTTGTCACCATCCCAATCCGAGTCCGTGTATCCAATAAGGTCAAAGCTGGCTCCCTTGGGGTACCACAACCCAAAGTTTGGGGTATGAACCAAATATCTAAAGATTCTCTTGACCGCCACCATGTGGCTTTCTTTTAGTGCGGCTTGGAATCTTGCACACATACCCACACTCAACATAATATCCAGTCGGGATGCACAAAGATAGAGCAAAGAACCAATCATAGAGCGATAGAGTCTTTGATCCACATCCTTACCCTTGGGATCGAGATCAAGATTAACCTTAGTTGGCATGGGATTATTGGAACCTTTGACTTGATCAAACTTGAACTTCTTGAGCATGTCTTGGATGTATTTGGCTTGGTTGATGAAAGTCCCTTTCCTCAATTGCTTGACTTCAAACCCAAGGAAAAACTTCAACTCCCCCATCATGGACATCTCGAAGCGATCGGTCATGAGCTTGGCAAAATCCTCGTTAAAAGTTTTGTTAATAGACCCAAAGATAATATCATCAACATAGATTTGGCATACGAACAATTGGCCTACAACTTTGTGAGTAAAAAGAGTGGGATCAATAAGGCCCACTTCGAATCCACGGTCTAACAAGAGCTCCCTAAGGAAATCATACCACGCACATGGGGCTTGTTTGAGTCCATAGAGTGCCTTATTGAGCTTGTAGACATGGTTCGGGAAAAGTGGATCCTCAAAGCCCAGAGGTTGCTTGACGTATACCAACTCTTTCAAAGGCCCATTAAGAAAAGCACTCTTAACATCCGTTTGATGCAACTTGAAGTTATGATGAGTAGCAAAAGCAAGAAGCATATGAATGGATTCAAGGCGAGCAACAGGAGCATAAGTCTCACCGTAGTCGATGCCCTCAACTTGTGAGTATCCTTGGGCAACTAACCTTGCCTTGTTGCAGACAACCATTCCATTCGCATCACACTTGTTCTTGAAAACCCATTTGGTACCAATGACGTTTTGACAATCTTTGGGCCGCTCAACCAATGTCCAAACATTGTTCCTCTTGAAGTTGTGAAGTTCTTCGTTCATAGCGTCAAGCCAATAATCATCTTCAAGAGCCTCAAAGCCTTTCTGTGGTTCCACAAGAGAGATAAAAGCATGGTGGGAGCTAAAGGAGGCTAGTTGCCTCCTAGTAGTGGAACCTTTATTGAAATCTCCATAAACACTATCAAGGATATGGCCATATCGAACGAGCTTGGTGAGACAATAGGCTTGACGGCGGGCTTGTGCTTCAACACGAGATTCTTGAGCAACCACTTGGTCATTGCCACCATTAGAGCCCCCGCCTTGACTATAAGCATGAACACGAGGATCATCTTCATCAATCTCCATTTCGGGGAGTCGTCATTTGGAGTAGAGCCTTGATTATCATTGGCTTGCCCTTTATCTTGACGAGCTTGACCTTGAGGAGAGCCATGACCTTGAGGAGGAGCCCCATCTTGGGGAGGTTGATGTAGTTCATGAAGAGCTTGACCTTGGGAGGTGCCTTGAGGAGGAGCCCCATCTTGGGGAGGTTGATGTTGTTGATGAAGAGCTTGATCTTTGGAGCTTGGAGATTCAAGAGCATGAGGAGCTTCGGAAGAGCTTGAGGGAGCTTGTGCCAAAATAGTAGGTCCTTGAGAGACAAGATGGTCTTGTGAGAGTGAGGGCTCCACTTGAGTAGAGCTTGGTCCTTCTCCTTCATCCACAAGGGGATCCTCAATGGGGAGGTGGAAACCTACACCTATTCTTCTTATGGCCTTAGGAGGAATTTCATGACTTGAATCACAAACACCGTCTAGTCTAATAAGAGACTCATGGTTTTAATCAAACTTCACATTGCTCGTCTCTTCAACTCTTCCATTGGCTTTGTTGTAGACTCTATAAGCATGGGACTGATTTGAGTAACCAACGAAAATTCCTTCTTGAGCCTTGGATTCAAACTTGGACAAACGAACTCCTTTCTTGAGAATGTAGCACTTGCAACCAAACACTCGGAAGTAGCTAACATTTGGCTTTTTCCCGGTGAGGAGCTCATAGGGGGTCTTGTTCTTTTTATTGCGGAGGTAGAGCCGGTTGGTTGCATGGCAAGCGGTGGAGATGGCCTCGTCCCAAAAGTTGTATGGAGACTTGAATTCAGCTAGCATAGACCGAGCAGCATCCATCAAAGTGTGATTCTTCCTTTCGACAACTCCATTTTTTTGAGGGGTATAGGGAGTGGAGTATTGATGCTTGATTCCTTCATCACTAAGAAACTCATCCAAAATATAGTTCTTGAACTCGGTGCCATTGTCACTTCAAATTGAGAGAATGGTTGCATTGTGTTTCCGTTGAACCTCATTGGCAAAATCGATGACGGTTTGTTGAGTCTCACTCTTGTACTTGAAAAATAACACCCAAGTGTATCTTGAGAAATCATCCACAATAACCAAACAATACTTCTTGCCTCCAAGGCTATCATGAGAGGGAGGACCAAAAAGGTCCATATGCAAGAGCTCCAAACATCTCTCTGTGGTGATTTGATTAAGCACTTTGTGAGGAGTTTCATGCATCTTCCCTTCAATGCAAGCCCTACAAACACGATCTTTGGCAAAAGAAACATCGTTAAGCCCAAGGATGTGGCCCTCGGAGTGAAGCCTTTGCAAAGTTCTCATGTTAACATGGGCTAGGCGGCGATGCCACAACCAGCCCTTGTCGGCTTTAGCATAGAGACATAGAGCATGAGGAGTAGTGGTCCCTGAAAAGTCTACCACATACAAGTCATGCTCTATGTACCCTACGAAAGCCACCTTGAGAAACTTACTCCACATGAGGACCACGGAATGCACATGGAAGAAAGAAGAAAGACCCATAAGGGCAAGAGCACGAACTGAAAGTAAATTGTAACCAAGAGTTTTGACAAGCATGACGTCAACCAAGGATATATCCGGGGTTACCACCACTTTGCCAAAACCAAAAACCTAAGAACTTGTTTTATCACCGTAGGAGACCATGGTGTTGGCAATATTTGGCCTCATCTCCATCATGATAGACTTGCTTCCGGTCATATGACTCGTGGCACCACTATCAAGCACCCATTTTGATCCACCGGAAGCATAGTCCTACAAGAAAATCAAGCTTTGGTTTTAGGTACCCATTTTGCAATGGGTCCCCTTTTGTTAGTAACAAGAGTCTTTGGCACCCAAATTGTCCAATGATAATCATGCGTGTAAGAAGTTCCAACATATCTAGCATATACATGACCATCATAGGACTTGCAAAGAATATAAGAGGGATTGTTCTTTCCAGCAAAGTTGTCACTTTGCAAGATGGTTGGTCCATATGAGGGTCCTTGAGCCATGCCCTTGATCTTTTTCTTCTTCTTCTTCTTCTTCTTCTTCTTAGTCTTGGCAAGTTTATCCTTCAACGCCTTGTTCTCCTCAATGAGATGCTCATGCTTGCAACAAGGGTTAGAAGTGCTAGACAAGTATATAATTTGCACAGCGGAAGACTTAGCATGTTCACAAGTTAGTTGGGTTTGAATTTGTTCATGGGCTTCAAAAAGACTTGAGAATTTGCTCTTCAAGGCTTTGTGTTCCTCTTTGAGTTTCTCATGGTCTTCTTGAGTCCTATCATGACCAACCACAAACTCAACTTTTTCTTTCTTAAGCACTTTAACCAAAGCAAGAGAATGATCATGTTCTTTAACTAGAGAGCACATGGTGTTGTTATGGTCATCAACAAGTTTAGACACACTCTCTTCAAGATTAATTCTCATATTTTGTTCATCCTCAAGACTTTGAGTGAGAGAGGCAATTTCATCGACGACATCTCTTTCATTTTTACTTAACAAGTCAAGAAGTTCTTCCTTTTCATCTAAAGCATCCCTAGAATTGTCAAGTTGTGCAAGAAAGGACTCAAAGCAAGTTTTAGTTTCTTCATCCAAGGTAGCAACAAATTCACACATGTCGATCATCTCTTTCTTTACCTCTAGACCAACAAGATCAAGAGAAGAAGGCTCACTAGAGATGGGTTGAGGAGTGGGTTTAGATGTTACCTCGGTGGCCTTGGCCATGAGACACTTTTGGTTGGAGAAGATGACGTTCTCATTAGGTGAGTCAAAGAGGGATAATCGTGGAGTATAGGTAGTGGCAATGGAAGCAACTCCCACAATCTCACCACCTTGGACTTCATCATCATCATCTTCATCCGTGCCTGAAATGTATTCTTCATGGACCACAATAGCTCATTCCTTGTTGGCGATGTTCTTGACGGCGTAGTTCTTGTTCAAAGGATGAGGAGGTCTTGACTTGATCTTACGAATGAGACGACCACCATTGTCTTCACGGTTCTCAAAGGGACACTTGGCCATGAAGTGACTCTTGTCGTTGCAATTATAGCATGACCTTGCCTTGGGAGACTTGTTGGGCGAGTTGAATCTTGAGTTGTCCCTTGACCTTGACTTGAGCCCGGACTTGTTCCAAAATGCCCTTCAAGCGAGAGCAAGATGTTAGTTGAAGGCACACTTGAGGTCCTCTTGAGACCACTCACTTGATGCATCATCATCATCAACTTCAATAGCCTTGGCCTTCAAAGCAAGATTCACTTTGGTTGATCTAATGGACCTAGCATGGGCGGACTCCGCATTCTTCTTGGCAATCACTTCACTCAAGACTTCTTGGGAGGTCATTAGGTGAAAGTTGGTTCTTCCCTTGATAGAGTTAAGCTTTTGTTCTTCAAACGGAAGGAGAGCTTGAATGAACTTCCTCTTCATGAACTTGTCATCAACATAGGTGGCCCCAAGATCCCTCATAGTGCAACAAAGGACCTTGAGCCACCTATACATGTCTGTGGGGGTCTCATCATCTTGCATAGCGAAACCATCGCACTCGTTGTTGACTTCATCAAACTTGGAGCTTTGGATGCTTGCATTCCCAACAAAGAACTCGGTGAGTTGATCCCATGCTCCCTTGGCGGTGTCGAATTGGCGAATGTGAGAAAAGTACTTTGGAGTCAAAGCCTTTTTGATCATCCCCAAAGACATGGCATTGAGTTGCTTGTCCACCACTTCACCTTGTGTCAACTTATTTGGGTCATATGGAGAGAACCCATCCTCCACAATCCTCATTAACTCAATAGAAGAGCTGGAAATATGTGAGTGCATTAGATATTGCCAATTGGCGAAATTTGAAGTATCTAGCATAGGTGGTGCTCCTTGAGGAATGATGTGTGGCATGGGAATGGGTGGATCCGTAGTGTACTTTGGCGGTGGGGGTACCGTCGAGTAGTCCTTTCCTCCATTTTCCTCTTTGGAAGTTGAGTTCTCGGGCTCCTCGGTGTTCTCACTTGGAACCTTGGTAGATGTTTGAGCAACAAAACCAAGTCCCAAGTGAGTGGTGATGGCCGCGGGATTCACCCCGGGGGCAGTCAACGTAACGGTGGGAGGAAGCTCGGTGGTTTGGGGTGTGTCAAGAGCAACCATGGGGTTTGGCTTGAGAGACTGCAAGATAGTCATCATTTCCTCGAACTTGGACATCATGGATGTCCCCAATTGCTTGAGGTCATCCATAGTGGCCAAGCTCTTGGGGTTTTCAGTTTCCCTACCCCCTTCGTCGGCCATTGTCTCTTAGGCGGTAAAGTCAGAAATAAGAGCCTTGGCTCTGATACCAATTGAAAGTACCAGCTTTGAATCGACTAGAGGGGGTGAATAGGCGACTACCAATTTTTAATTTGTTTCACACTTTTAGGCTTAACGAGAAGGAAAATTATCTAGATGTGCAACTAGGTGAACAACCTATATGCAAGATAACTTACAACAACCACAAGAACAGTAAAGGACAAGAAGTAAAGGAAGGGAACAAAGTAACCGGAGCGGGGACACGGAGATGTAATTCCCGTAGTTCACTCCCAAGGAGCTACGTCTATGTTGGAGAGGTGTCCGGGCCACACAAGGTCACTCGAGCACCACAAAGGCCTCACATTCTTCTCCGGTGAGCTCCCCCACAAAGGAGGCCTCACAATCCACTAACCGGTGACCTTCAAGGCGCCAACCGAAACCTTTACAACAAGGTTGAGGGGGAAGCTCCACAACTCAATTGGAGACCCTCAACGACACCACGGAGCTTTACAACACAAGACTTAGCTCCGAGGATGCCCTACACCGTCTAAGGTTTCAAGAAACCAAGAGCAACAAGATCCACAAAGGATAGGTGGGGGAAATCAAATCTTCTTTGGTGGAAGTGTAGATCTAGGTCACCTCCCTCACCTCTCAAAAGATCAAGTGATTTGAGTGGCTAGGGAGAGAGATCTAGTGAGGTGAAGCCCAAGCACTAATGGAGGAGAGATAAAATATTCGAGTTGGGTGGGAGGAAGAAGGAGGGCGCCTTAAATAGGCTCCCTCCACGCTGAACCATTACAGCCCTCGCGACCTCAACGGAACTTCCGGTGAGGGGCCGGAAGTTCCGTCCAGCAAGGCTCCAATGGTCATCAGCCCGTTGACGCCCGCTCCAAAAGCTCGACCAGAAGTTCCGGTCAAACTGACTGGAAGTTCCGGTGAAACTTTCGATGCAAGTTCCGGCCCAAGTTCCGTCAAATAGACCACTTCAAACAGAAGGGTACTGACCCTTCAGTGGAACTTGGAGCGGAACTAGGGGCGGAACTTCTGGGTCGCGAAGCATGTCTGAACGGAAGTTCCGGTGTCTGGGCGGAAGTTCTGCTCAGGAACTTTCTGGTGGGATCAACGGAAATTCCTCACCGAAACTTCTGGTGCAACTTCCGGTGGAAGTTTCGGCAAATAGAGCATACCCAGACAGAAGGTTCTAGGAGCTCACCGGAAGTTCCAGTGGAAGTTGGATCGGAACAAAGCCCCAGATCACCCCACAGAAATGTCCTGGGCGGAACTTCCGACGCTTGGCCGGAAGTTCCGATCAGACAAAAACATCTCCAGCTGAACAGAACCTCGCTCTCTCGCAGAAAAATAGGATGGATGTGGCGGTGCATATGGGGTTTGTGCAAGAACAAGTGATTTACCACAGCCTTCCGAGATGGACCCCCTCTTGATAGTACGACAACCTAAAGCAATAAAAAGAGAGAAACTAGAAAAACAAAAAGGAGGCCGTCTTCACGAGATCCCAAAGAGAGCATCCACAAAATCCATAGGAATCATCAAAAGCATTTTTCCTAAAACTCAAGTACACGATTAGACCACAAGTAGGATTGTCATCATCACCAAAATAGCATGGGAAAATATAGTCCTTTCAGTTTCTATCAAAATTATTGTCTTATCCTTTTGCATCATTGACAGAGGCAAAGGAAGCAAATCATGTTATTAAGGTATACTACCGTGCACACTCTCAACTGAGGCATCACAGTAGCCAACCTAGTACAACATAAGCCACTGTTTTCTTCACTAAACTTGAGCTTCACAAAGTTAGCAGATATGTGCACCTTTACAAGCCAAGGAAATAGTTTCAAATCATTTTCCTAGTCACTTTATCTAGGAATCATCTAATAAAATATATGTTCTTATTCTAGAAATATTTTGGCCTTAGCATTTTCATCATTGGCCTGGGGAAATTTCTCAAGGGAAGCAGATCATGCTACCTAGCTACTACTATGCACACTCCAGGTATGGAGGCACCACAGCAGTAGTCAGGGCACAAGATGCGACCCAAGATAAATGAGTAAGTCACTTGACATACATCTCTCAGGACAAAGGTGTTCTCAAATGATATAATTTCCTTTATAAGCAAGCAAACAATATATTTAAATCCTTTTCCTAAGGTATAGAACCTAGGAATCATTATCTAATAAACTCTCAGCCAACATTAAACAAGAATCAATAAACCATTGGTTGTATTGCAAGCTAATATCGTTTATAAACCATTGTGTTTTTCCAATCATTTATGTGATAGCGAAGAAACTTCCATCACATGTTTAAGATCATCACTAAAACATAGGTTCAGTATATCCCAATATTTGCAGATGTATCAAGTAGTTTCTACATAAAACTATTCCAGGAACCCAAGGTGTTCTTATCATTTTCCTGGTTAGAACTCCAGGAATAAACTATAATAATTAGTCATCAAATCTTATCATCTTTCCTGGTAGGAAGCCTAGGAAGTAGTTGCATATTTTAAGTCATGGTCGAGTTACTGACAGCAGTCTAGCCTTAAACAGTAGCAAGATAGCAAGTTACAATTGCATCAGCGTCAAGTGCAGAGTAGTAGTACTGAGTAGAACATATAGCATAGTAATAGTTTGTACTTAATAAGAGACTGAATCCACCATAAATCCTTGGATCACAAACATATGTATAGCACCTTGTTAATTAAGAACATTCAAAGATGGGTTGGGAAGAACAATAGTAGAGAAAAAGGAGGGGAAAGAAGGGAGCATCAGAGGCATGTACCTGGATCCTATGATGCTACCGCAACGGCGTGGCATGGCAAGGATCACGTGAACATGGTGGCACACCATAGGGACGACTTCACCATTCGCGGTGTGCCATCACCAGCACCACATCGCCATAGTACACCTTATCCTGTGGTGATCACCAGGATCCTGCAGCGCCCGGGCTGCAGTAGTTGCCGTCCCGCGAGCATTGTAGGACAGACAAGAAGGAGTCCAACATATTATCGCCCCCCCCCACCACCACCACCACAGGACACTCCCACTGCATGGCGAAGCCAAGGTCACCGAAACCCTAACATCGTGGTATTGCAGGGGTGAGATTGATAGGGCCTCATATCCAAATCGAGCTGGTCGTGGTGAAGCAGCGAAGCGCAGTGGATATTTGGCGACCGACGATGGCAGCCGTAATGATGTAGCCTCATCGGAATCGTGCCGCAAGTGGCAGCGCCTGGCAGGACCGTGTGAGAGGAATGAGGGTCGTGCGCGTTCCATGCGTGTGTGTGTGTAAGATGAGAGGATGAGGGTGTAGTTTGGGCTGGAGTTGGCCCAAATAGTTGGGTCGGGTGGGTCATTGAGTCAGGCTGGGCTGGACACGGACCAGGCCCAAGTTACAAAAGAAAAACAGAAAAATAAATAGAACAATAAAAAGCAAGTGACCAAAATACCCTCTAAGATTATCTTAAATCTAGAATATATAAAAATCCTAAATATACATATAATATATCAGAATGATCACACAAATAATCTCGACCCATAAAAAATATAACATTACTTGTTTAAGTTAAATAAAATATAACTAAATATTAAAGCCACTAAAACCCTCAATAAAATATAACAACATAAGGAAAAGTCCTAAAAATCAATAAAAAACATTTTGTGTATAAAATAAATCTAATATTTATAAAAATTCTAATTATAAAATTTCCAAGTCATTTAGGATTTATAAAAAATAAATATTGTAATTAGCTTTATAAAGTCCTTCTCTTCTATTAAGATAAATCATCTATAAATTAAGATAAATTCTTTTCTAGCTTTATTAAAATACTTATGGTTTATTGAAGTATAAAGAGTAGTTCTTTAAATATAGAACAAGTAGAACTTATATGTCAGTTCTTAAGTTTGTCTAAATACTTCAACCATAACAAATTATTGAGATCATCCATATATGATATCATCAATAAGATAAAGCTTTTTTAGGATTATAATAGCAAACCAAATCTTGAAATCATCATTCACTTACATTGGAAGTGAATGATCTCACATACTTGATCATGCTTAGGAAACCCTAGAACTTGGTAATGTTTTAGACACTTTATGTCTTAAACCATTTATATTTTTATAGTTAACTTTGGTCTAATATACAAGAAACTAGAAGTATAGTAACTCAAGATCATTTCTACTTCATCAAAAACCATAATTTTAATCATAGTAATCTTAAGAATTGATTAACTTAACATAAAAATATTTTATTCAAATGTTATTCTTGTTGCCACTTCAAACAAAAACACTATATTATTTCCTTCAACTCTTAACAACCTAAAACATGGACTTTCATAATATCGGCTAACCTTAATAATCTGTTGTTATTGTACTTTACTTTTGTAGCTTATATGTTAACCTTAAGTTCTTTGTACATATATTTGCTTATAAAGTATACTTGAAGAAAAAACAACTCTTAAAGAAATCACCTGAATTAACCTCATTCACAAACTTGGGTATTACTCTGAGGTTTTACAAAATGCATAGCATTACTTATGCATAATAGCATGTCGCTTCTTTAAACATTAGTCCTTACCAGACCAATGATGCTGATTTCAGATATTGGATTTTGTATAAACCGTGAGTTCATAATCTTGCAATCACAAAAGGCAAGTTCACACTTGCTCATGTCCTTTGGTTATTTTCTATCAAGTATTTGCAATCTACTATTATTATCACCTGCATTTCAAAAATGACAATAGAAAACTCTACTTTCATAATGGTATAATTATGGGTTATTTACCAAGTGGTAATAACCTATTATTACATTTTTAATGGTAAAGGAACATAATATCTAGGACTTAACAACCAATATCGCCAGTGATTCTTGAGCCATATATTACATGTTAACCATGAGATTTGGAATGGGACGAAGAATTCAACTGGATCTTCCTCCTTTCACATCTCAACGGATGATTGGGACGTGGTTGTAATTCCCAGGGAGGATTGAAAGCATATAGGTGGGATCCCTCAACGTCCCACGGCATCTGGTATCTACGAGGGTTGTACAGCTTAGGCTGTATTGAAAACAAGTTTTATCCTAGGTCTGACATGCAATCCGATGGGAATGCGGGGTCGCGGAGAAGGGCAGTGATCGTCTTGGATCTTAGGTTGAGCCTCAAACCACGGAAGTTTGAACGGGGACATACTCCCGGTTGTGCAACAAAGCTTAAGATCTCTTATGGATAAAGTAACGCACCTCTGCAGAGTGTAAGAATTGTTACATATTACTCCTTGTTCCGGGAAGGAGCTATGGACACAGCAGGAAAGGAGCTCCATGAAGTTCTGGTAAACCTGTGAAGGCTGGAGGATATAACTTTTCAGAATAAAAGAAACCTTTAAAAAAATGTTTATGAAACATGCATAGCCTACGACCTATGGTTGTGGCAGTAGATAGTGCATCAAACACTCCTTTTTAGTGAACTTGCTGAGTACGCTCGTATTCAACCTATCTTCTTAATCCTTGCTAGATTATAAAGCCATGAATACATCGTCAACACCAATGGATGATCAAAGGAATCGTCATCAAAAGTCCAATTTCTTCAATAAAGTCAGTAGAGTCATCGAACACCTCAATTGAAGTGAAGGCGGAGTTGCTGATTAGATAGGAGTATAATCTCTAGCCCTAGAACCTATTTCTGTAGAGCATTGCAATAGCATAAATTGCAAGCCAAATAGTTTAGATATCAGTCTTATAAGTATGATAGTCTGAGTTGTTATTCCTGGTTCTTCTTGATAATAAGTTGCTTTCTTCTTCTACAACCTAGAGTGTTCTCTGAATCTTCTATAAAAGAGTCGAGTTGTAATCTATAATCATGTCTTGGATCCATGATGTTTCTAGTGTACCATTCTAAGAGATATAATACTAGTAGAACGGTGTTTTATTGGTATTATGTCAACGACTATAGTGTACTATATCATGCAGTGGTATGCTGGGTCATCGTAGACCCCCAATTTGTCTGGCAATTTGGGTAGCACACCCCAATCGGCTTTGTTGAAGTGTATAAGTGGATTGCACTAGCTCTTTTTATAAGTTCGGACTGTTGGTTGCGTTGGCTAGTGCATGAAGTTTAACATGGTATCAGAGCCTAAGGTCTCGAGTTCGAGTCCTGGCTTTCACAATTTATCCTAAAATTGTTGTTGACCCCTCTGTGTCAACGTATAGGCCTCTTGAGTCATACGTGAGTTTTGCGCGCCGTCGCTCTCTTCCGGTTGCATGTGTTGACTTCTCTCCGTCACACGTGAGAGGGGGTGTTGAAGTGTATAAGTGGATTGCACTAGCTCTTTCTATAAGTTCGGACTGTTGGTTGCGTTGACTAGTGCATGAAGTTTAACAGGCTTGACGGCACAGTTGTCGGGTGCCGTTTAGGGTGTCCGTGGAGATGCTCTAAGACATGGACTAAAAGCTAATGTGATTAATCCAGGTGAAGTTGCCCAGGTAAGAATGACAATATTATTTATAGATCTAGGTGCCTATAGATACATGGGCGGAGCAAGATATGTACACGAGTGTACAAATGTATACCAACTATTTTTAGAAGGACTTTACCTATGTATAATACCTATATAGATGACAATATGTGTCTCACATATTCCTTCGTGTTTCACTATGTTTTTGTAGCATTGTACACAGGTTTGGAGGATATCTTGCTCGTTGGACACAGGTTTGGAGGATATTTTATGCCTGTAGAATTTTATGGAGAGATACCGCAACTAATACTTAACTTACGGACCAGATAGTAAAGAGTCCTCCAAACCCAACCCGTTGCCATCTTGAGACTCAGGTCCTGGATTGGCAAATGTCAATATTAAGTGAAGAAAATATCGATGTTATCTCCAAATAACTAAGAAAAACCTGGTAAGATGAAGATGATCAATGCATCTACTCCCTCAAATCCATATTAGTTGACTCAAGTTTGTCTATATATGGATTATATATAGATGAATCTAAGTCAAGTAATATGGGTTTGAGGTAGTACAAAATTTAAACGCTATAAATGTATACACATAAATCATTATATATATATATATATATATATATATATATATATATATATAGGTAAAATGACATATCTGAGGGTATATCTGAGGGTATACAATACACGTATGTTTTGCTTTGAACCACACATATCTGAGGGTATACGTACCGTAGTTACACATATCTAGGTACCATATACCTAAGTTACACATACATAGATATCACGTACCTAAGATGTTGCATATCTAAGGTGTACGTATCCAGGATACGTGTTTATATATGCAACTTAGGTACGTATACCTTAGGTATGTGATACCTAGGTATATATAACTTGTATAAGTATATTTTAGATATGTAAACCTTAGGTATATATAACAACGGACTATGAATACATACTGTTATTAACTAGCTTTCTTGAAAACGCACAGATAAAGTCTGAGCTACAACTTACATAAAGCATGCACGTAACTCACTCCTAGCGAGCAAGAAACCTCTGGCTTGTTGTCTGCCTCACACAGAAACCTAGTCATTCTCGGAACGGGATGAAAAACCCTGCTCGGCATAAACTAGGTCATTAGATTATTCTAGGAAATTAAAATGCACACACTTCACACTCTTTGACAAAATTTTATTTTCGAACCGGCATCAGAGCTTGGTCTCTAAAACCCTCTTTCAACCCCTATAGCCAGAGGGCACCTGCATTCCTCAGCATTGGGACCAGCTCACCGCTGAGATGCAGAGACATGACCCTGTTCGTCCCGCCGACTAGCTTCCCGCCGATGAACACCACCGGCACAGACGGGCCTTTCCCCAGCATTTTGAGGAGAGCTCTCTCCATCTCCTTTCCCCTAGGGTCCTGGTCCAGCTCGTGCACCAGCGCATTCACCCCGAGATCACAGAAGAGCCGCGCCACGGTGTGGCACATGCAGCAGGAGCTCAGAGTGAAGATGACCACAGCACGCTCCGACGCCAGCTTCATCACACGGTCCATATCTGACTTCTAATGGTTCGTGTCCCTGAACAGATCTCTAAGCGTTCTTGGCTTGAACAGGATGGCTATAGCTTTCTGTTGAGACCTTGTGCAGAGGAGGAAACTTGGATGGTTTGGTAGCACAAGGGGTGGCTCCCTTTTATAGAGGTGCAAAGGTGTGTTTCTATCCAGCTTCACGAGTTGGAATCTAAGGTGCAAGTACGATCAGGAATTATTTAGAAATGACCGACGTGCATTGTACTAGAGTGCTTTGGATTTTTCTAGAAAAACAAAATGAAAAGGCTCCTAGCTATAGGACCATGCATACATTTCATGCCATTGGTTTCGTTTGAAGATATATTGATATGCAGGAGATCAGATTGGATAATGTCTGGAGCCGTATTTTCATCACCAGGGACCAAAAACTGTTGGAATAATTCCTTTTTTGGTGTTGACTAACAGGGAATCGCACATATATGGTCCTTTCGATATCCATTTGGCCCTTTAAGCTTGCACTACATCGCATGCATGCAACTTAATCTTGAGGGAAAATAGTAAAGAGCTACCAAGGAGTAGTGGTCGATCTTGACTACTACAATTTCCTCTCACAGTCAGCTATGCATATAAGTGGTGAATTTTGTGCACACGTTATAAGTTTCCCTCGTACATCCTTTAATGTATGACGATTGAGTTTGAGGGCCCAAAAAGTCCAATTTAGATTTTCGTTTTATTTGCAGTTAAGTACAATTTATCCCCGCGACTAATTTAATGTTCAACCATATGTATCTCAAAACCATTTAATTTCCCCCCTCTATCAAACCCGGGATTGTTTAGATGTGTATCCTAAGTGTCAATTTTGTAGTGACTTTAGTATTCATGTGGAAGGAAGAAAATTGAATTAGCTTAACCGAGATTTTCTGGAGAAGTTAAATATACAACAATAGATGAAGAAAAACATGATTAATTAGGAAAAGTTTGGGGAAATGGGAAACATAAAGGGATAATCGAGTTTGAAGAATCTAAATTCATAAAGATAGTAAAATAGTCATAAATTTGGTAAAAAAAAAGATACTAGAAACATTTCAAAACTATTATAGAATCATGTTATTTGGTACATGGCATAAGCCAAGATTCAGTAAATCAGATAACATACTCCCTAGTAAAATCTAAGTCACGTATTTTCGGACGGAGGGGGTATTATAATTCAAGCTATTCAACGGTTGGTAGTTTATTTAAAACTTTGAATAGTTTCTCTGACTATTTAGTTGTATTTTGGATTCTCTTTTTTCTATTTAGGTTTCCTGTAAATTTAGATAGTTATTTTTGTTACCATTTAAATTATCATGTATGTAAACATGGGTGCCACATTACATAAAGTGTCGGTTGCTATTTGTTCATGGTTTACGGATCCGGGTTCTCCTTAGTAACTTAACTGAAAGGCAGTGCTCCTGTCAGTTTCACTGAAGTATAAAGATAATCAGAATGCATATGCTAGAAAACTGAAGAATGCATTCGGTGGCTATGGCTGTGCAACTGTGAAGCGATAGTTAAGATTTTCCCTGGTGAAGTCCCTGAACTTTCCACCAGCCTGAAAAATACAACTGAAACTCTGCGGAACGACAAGGAACCATGTCAACAACGATGCGGAATGCCCATACGGTACGGCCAGTGCTTTGGTTGATAAGGAACCTATTCCGGTCGACCAGCTAGTGCAGCTTGTTTCTGGGTAACCGGCGATGAGTCGCCACAGGTTCAGAGAATAGCATCGGTAGAGCTCTCGATCTCTCATCACTCACACATACACAGTGCCTTATCTGTAGGTAAAGAATCTGTCCAACTTGGCTGCTTTTCCTCTGAAGATTTAGCTGCTTCTGCTTTGT
The DNA here is from genome assembly GCA_916181665.1 of Avena sativa. Taxonomy (NCBI): domain Eukaryota; kingdom Viridiplantae; phylum Streptophyta; class Magnoliopsida; order Poales; family Poaceae; genus Avena; species Avena sativa. The sequence continues at coordinate 166,754,788 of OV702283.1, read as the reverse complement.
GGAACCCCCCATCAGCAGCAGCAGCAGCAGCCTGGCCGTATCAGATATGAGGCGTGGCGATACCGAGGACGGCGCAATCCTTGCTTTTCCTTTGACATCATCACCGAATTGATCGTACAAAGCTCTGCTGAAGCAAGGAAAGTTGAGAGAGCAAGAGAGGGATGCTGCATGTGGCACCACACAGTTGCTACATGTTGCAAGCATCTACAGAAAAGTCATATATATATATATATATATATATATATATATATATATATATATATATATATATAAGTTTTAATGCATGACGCAAACAGGCCGGCACGTACGAATGGATATATGTCCTGGTAGAGATTTTCTTATCCTCTAGATCTGCCATGATACTCTCGGCCTTAGAAACAAAAAAAGCTAAGTGTTCTGTTACTAGAGCAATCTCCATAGCTCCTCAAGAATCTTATTATGGTTCTTCACTAATTCTTGGCTCCTCACCTTCCCAAGGGCTATCCTTCCAGCAAGAAGAATGTGTAGTGCAGCTCTTCAGATCAAATCTATGATGTAACCCCACATTACAAAAAGGAAAAGAACATTCTGAATTTCACGTGTGTGGCATGCTGACAGCAAGAATACCACTGCATTTTGTTACAACTTCATATTTTCTAGAGACGCGTAAAATAATTTTGGAATGCAACTAGAGAGGTTTTGTCTAAAACAATACTACAACTAGAGAGGTAAGCAGTATTGTCTGTAGCCTGTACACGATTAATTCGCTGACATTATGTTCTGGCATGTGCATCACAAGACCTAACCTAGCTACATTGCTGCTGTACATATGCCAGCCTTGATGTGCCGACACCTAAGAGGATCTTATGCCTTGGCTCTTTATTGTTCGATATGCATGAGCACGATGGGCCTGCCTAAATTACCTAAAACCATGACAACTACCAATACCATCCATGTCAAATCAGTGTGCAGTCTCATACTCTCATCTGATCCGAACATATCATGTTCTGTCCTCTATTCCCCAGTTTTTAAGGATTTTGATTCCAGTTCTGTACATGGACAGCAACGCGGTAATTGCTCTATCTATATCTATCATCATCCTTTCACCTTAACGTCGAGGACATCCAGTTTGCATGCTTCTATCTTGCTTACAAAATGTCATCATGCTTTCTACCCTATTTAGATTTTTGTGTCTCAGACATTCTTCGAATACGTACTAATGATTTTGATGGATTCTTAAACAATGTACAAGATCACATACTCCTCTCAAGTTTCAAAGAAGATAATGGTAGCGTCAGAATTCAACTCCTGAAGAATATAACATGCAGGGCTTCACCCACAGTGATAGTACATAAAGTCATGGTGTTGTTATACATATATGTATGATTGTAAGACAGACATCCGGGTGATCACGATAACGACTGTTCGTCTTGCGGCAGTAATACACTAGTAGCTGAGATTCAGGAGATGAATTGAATCTTAGTAGAATTGGTAAAGCGGCAAGAGCCCAAGGGTGAAGCTGACACTAGATGTGCAATGCCGCGAAACAATGCTTCTTCTTCTTCTTCTATGTGTATGGTTCTAGCTTTGGTTGCACAGACCAGGTAAGACACCAGCACGACATATCTACAAGTTGTTTTCAGACGAGTCTGTTGTCGACGGAGAACTGCTTCCTGATAAATCTGCAGGCCGCGAGGTCGATCGAGTGTTGTATGAGCTGCAGTGGCTGCATTTGTGGCCAATCACGTGGAAGTCCACCTCCGAGACTTTGTTGCAGTCGTTGCAAAGAACCCAAACCTGGATGTTTTAACACAAGGACAGACCACAGTTAACTATGTATCCCACAAAAAGTCTGACTAATGCATAAGAGTTGGCATGACAGGGGCTTCTCATGTCTTCAAACGTTCAGATTTAGATCAGAAACATGGTATGACTTCTGTGGAATAGCTAATTTTTCAATATGGTAGGTGGCAGAAAAAAGTTCCCAGCTGGGTTCTGCAAGTGTGGCCGGTGAAGATGGTTTGAATGTATATATGTATATCAATGAGCAACATAACATTTGCTCATGCACTAGCATAAACAACTTTGGTAATGCAATGCCTGTTAAGACTATATAGTTCAGTTGCAAGAAAATACCTTGTAACGGTACACAGGAGGCATAATTGTTGCTTCTATCTACATAGAAAAACCATCCATTATTGTAGCAAGCTCCAAAATATATCAAAATATTAAGCTGTTAAGAACATCAATGGATCACAAAGTCAGAATTTGGTGAGTACTTGTGGAGTGACTGTCGCAAGTTTTATTCTATCCGTTTCCTGATAGAACAATTTTGTTTTGCTCCCATAAAGTTTTCAGCTTATTTATTGCACAGCAGTGCATTAGGAACAGATAACGTTGATTCTAACTCACACGTTGCAATATCTTATATTTAGAAAATAAATGCTATACCTCTTGATCCAACATGCCCCAGTGATGTGTCATGTCAAGAGCCGTCTTCGAGCATATTGGACAAGAGTATCTGTAGCATCATAAGCCAATAAATAGTTACTACAAATGCCACCACATCAGAGGTTTTAAAAAAAGGAATAACCAAGCACACAAATATCTCCAGGTTAAAACGAGGGAAGAGATTTACTTATTATGTTCCACCATCTCAGAAAAACAGTCCATGTGCATGGTGTGTCCACAGGTAAGAACTCTTGTCCCTTTTAATGAATCAAATAGATACTACACAGAAAATTCCACTTCAACATCTCAATAGTTCCAATAAGTGAAACGGTAGAAGTTCTCGATGATACCTCATAACAGATTGGGCAGTTCTGTCTCATTGAGTCCTCCACACACTGATGGTTATCACGCAACGCAACAGCGTAGCAAGACCCTATTTATTGCACAGCAAATAAGTATAAGAAATTTAACATATTGATATGAGTATTACAGGCAAGACTTCGTCCTATACATCATTTGTATGGTCCGCAGGTTTATAAGTGAACCAAGATAGCTTTGCAACTTATACAGGGATCACTTTTCATCGCTAAATTTTCTATAACCAAGGCATTACATGATTAAGACTAGATAGTGGACTCATTAATTGTATACTAATAGGCTTATTAGGCTATCTCACTTTCTTTACATAATTATTAAGGCCTGAACCACTCTAGTTGCCAAAAAAGGGTTAATTTCCAGTTCCGGCGGGAAAAAGAACAGCTTCAGGAAGAAGTGATTAGGCAAGCTACTGCATCATGTGTCTGGACGACAGGAACAACCGTTAACAGAAAGCCAAAATAATAAAAGCATACCACACTTTGCACAGTGGAAGTAGTTTTCCTTGCCACCAACCCTGGTTGAATTTGAATGCATTAAGGTTTAGTACATTGCTTAATAATACTTAATAATGTACACGTGAAACATAGTGTTTAATGCTCACCTGCATATGCCACAATCAGGGCAATGGTACTGCCCTTTCTCTGTCTGTAGCAGAAGACAATGCATCAGCTGATAGGAAACACACTGAGTACACAACAATAGAAAACAAAAATGAAACCTACGTCATCATCATAAAACTTGCATACATCACAGAAGTATTCTCCCATATTGACTCCACAGCTTGTGCACACTTGTGACACCTTAACAACAAAAGGAGTTTTAGTTTGAGCACAATGATATCCTATGTGACATGATTACCAATTTTAAAAGTTTGCAGTGTATAAGTCATACCGGTTGTTCAGTATCACAGAGTAGGCATACTACCTGTAGCAAAGAAGGAAACCAATCATTCATATTTTCTGAGCCTACTGAAGCTTACTGATTGAATAGAAAAAGAAAGGGAGCAAGAGGTGTACTTTTTCGACATCCTGGCGACATATACTATGCCGATCACCCAAAGCCTACAATGAAGACGATGCCATCAGAACTAGTTAAACTCAATAAATGCAGTTTGTTGCTCATTAGCTGCTCTATGCAAACTATTGACATGTAAGAGCATCTCCAAGAGCATTGCTATATTTTGCCCCAATTGCTATTTTACCAATTGAGCCCAAAAAAACTGCTCCAACAGCCTTTCTATAAGTGGTCCCCCACTGAAATTTTTTAGCAAGCTTCCTATAAGTTGTGGCCAACTTTGTATATTTGCCAATCCAATGCCAAATTGCTAAATTTTTTAGCAACCCTCTAAAGTGGTCCCCTGCCTCCCATTTGTTCCATTGACATGTGGGACCAACCTTTTTGGCAATTTGAAGTGTACTAGTACACGTGTAGTGTACGTGCCTGATGTAGTGTATGCGTGCATGTGTAAGTGTGTGCTGCGTGCGTGCGTGTGTATACATGGCCGTGTACACGCGTGTTGTGTGTGCCATGTATGTGCGTACATGTGTATACGTGTGGCCGTATACGTGTGTGGTGTTTATATGGCCTAGTATGTGCAGCAATGTACATGTATGTGCAACCGTGTATTTGTGCAGTCATGTACTTATACATGTGTATGCGATGTGTTTTAGTCTGTGTACAATGCTATAACTATATACATGTATCTATACTAAAAGAGAGACCCATTGACAGATGGGTCCTACAATTTTGGCAATTGCTATTATAGGAAGGCTGGGAAAGCATATTTGTGTTTGGATTGCTAAACCTCCTCTCTCCTCGTCCTATACCCGATTTTTAGCAATCCAATATACAAATGCTCTTGGAGATGCTCTAACAGATTTATTTTTCCAAGGGAATATATTGAAACTCCAATATGAGTAACTGTTATCAAATGAGTCAGAAGTATCAAGTTCTCATGCTGTTAATTTGCAGTTTGATCTATTAAGAATAACTTGTGTTCCAGATTTATTTTGCCAGCACCATGAATATTACATTTTACCAGACATTGAAATTTCACAAGGCCACTTATCGTGCACAAGTTTCAACCAAACTAGTTGTTCGAAAGGATTAAAACAAAAAAAAATCTATAAATTAATAAAGGCCGTGTGTATATATCGATACAGAGGCCGGGTTAACCCCTTTTCGAGAAAACAAATCTAGAACGGACACAATTTACTGTGAGGCTCCAACTAGAAATTCGATATTGATGAACCAACTCAACTTGTGAGGTTCCCATGGAAGAGGTTGATGTTTAGAGTTTGGATGATGGCGTCTTTTGTTTCCTCTCGGGCACAAACGGACCATACATCTTCTTTCCCTCGCTACAAACAGAAGTAGGTGATACGGCACTACTCCTAGCTAAATAGTTTACCATCCCAAGGAAACACTACATGGAGCGAGTGGGTGATAATCACAGTATCACACGACATGGCGAGTTGCCTTCTACATGGATGGACAAGCTAATAATTGCACTACGGTCGTGAGCAAACAGAAAAAACGCTACCATACCGTGGCCTCGTTGTGGCAATGGCGGCATGGGAACACCTCCTTGCAGCACGGTGCCACGATTTTGCATCTCCGCCGGTAATGCTCGCACCTGCGCAGTAAAAGGGGCGAGTTAGAATCGGCTCCGCCAGATGAAACTTGGAGGGGAGACCAGCGATGGATCACGAAGTCCAACGAGACAACGAATGAACCTATCCTCTTTTTTTTGCGGGGAAAGGAAGGAACCTATCCGACCAAGCAAAGGAGCGAAATCGCAACAAGGAGCCCGCGCAGAGCAAGGGGAAGACGGGGCAACCGCACGGAATCAAGCAAATTCGATCCCCGAGAAGAACAAATCCCAACAAAATGGGGGGAGAGAGCTAGAGAGGGGATGCTGCCTAACCCGTGCTCCATCTTTCCCACGTCACGACGGTCCCCCTCTCTGTCGAAGGTAACGTCGTCGACGGGGAAGTGCGTTCCTCCCATCCCCGGCGGACGGCGGCGGCGGCGACGGTGGGGAAGGGGGAGGAGTCGGTGGTAGGGTTGTAGAAAGGAAGGAACCCGAGGGGCCTATGGGTAAAAATGGATCGGTTGGATGGAGAAGGCGGCCAAAGCTAGGCTACGGTTTTTCTCTTCTTTTATTGGTCCGGAAGAGGAAAGGGCCGTCAGCAAGCCGGGGCGCTGCGCCTGCTGCCTTAATTGCTAACTGTCCCCCTATGATCTCATAAATTGTGGATAAGAATTTTGGTACTTTCTCGGATTCATAATAAAGGTTGCTGGTTTTGGTACTAAATCAGCGACAGCTATTATGAATTGATGAGAGTAGTATATTTTTAATAAAATTGTTGTAATTAGAAAATCATTTAAAACTGAAAAAACGATGAAGATTTTTCAGTTTAAATTGAAATAGTACCTTTAAATTGAAAATGAAAAAAATTATTACTTTCCTTGGTGAGTAAAAGTAGGAAAAGTTGTAAAAAAGAAGAGGCATATTGACTACTACATGAAATATAATATTAATGGATAATGTTCAATAGAAATGCATGAAGATTTCATGTAACATCCTTGATGAATTTAAACATGATAAGTATGTCCAAAAACATAAAACAATACCCTGCCATTGTGGCATTTTATCACACATCGCACACACTTAAAACTAAGGAAGTTTAGATCCAAAAGATAGAGCTAGAGATGATGACTTTGAATAACTTCCATGTAACTTTTGGTTAATACCAGATAGCTTGGTTCTTCATGCTCTTTGATCTAGTTAATTGGTTTAACTAACGACCAAAAAATACACCTCTTCCATGCCTTCAACGACGCTAGCAAAAACCAAAGATGAAGGATCAGAAGAGCCTGGATCCTAGTAGGGCAAAGCACCTAGCGCAATTGATGTCTTAGTTTTGGCGTAACTTTGTGAGGAGATGGGATGTTATGTGATGTAGTAATATGTTTTCTTTTCTATTTGGCCTAGGTCGCCCCTAATTTTCTCCTACCATTCAATGAAAGGTAGAGGTCGTCCCCGTTAAAATGGAATTGACTACTTTCCCAACCCCCAAAAAACATTGGACTGTGCTTTGTGTTATTTTTCTTCTATGTCTCTAACCCTCAACTTGGTCGGTCTCATCTCTCCTCCATCCTCCGCATCCACCCATGAAATTATCATTTGGATGATTGATGACTATGACCGGAAACGAGTATTAAGTTACAATGCTTTAACAAAAATGTAAGTATGAATATTTTCATCTTAACCTTTGTTATGAACTTAAGCAGAACAAGTAGGTGCAACACACAAACAATACACCACCCTCTCGTTTATGGTATATTGTCACGAAAAAATAATACACATTTTTTATTACGGAACATTTGCAAGCACCGTCGTCGGTGTATGCATTTCCCTGATTCAGGACAGAAGGAATGGAATAGTGGAATTCAGGTGGAGAACAGTGGTCTGTTAGCGTTAGGCCAGTCCTACGCACCCACCCACTGCATTATTATCAGTTTATGGTTTGTCAAGAAGCGCCATTACGACGTTGATTCGTTCGTTGATCAGTCTATGTCAACTTGCCAATCTCTATCTCTTCTCTATCTCTACTATCTAAAAAAAAAAACTTAGCTGTTCCGTTTTCTGCCAATAGCTCGCTACGTCGTTTCTTTCGTCCATCCTCTGGTCGTCCCGCACCCCCTCATTACGAGCCGCGTGCGATCGTCTACGTCTCGTCCCGTGATCTCGGCTATCTCCGCTAATCCAGAAAGGCACCCTGAATCCATCCCTCCACCAATCCACGCCCGCCGCCCACCGCCCGCCGAAACGCCTGCTCTGCTGCCGCCCACCGGGATCCATCCGCGCCCTTTCCTATCTCCAGGTCGACCCGTCCTCCTGACCGTCCTCCTCTCTTCTCCTTGCACGGCCTTGCCTTCGACCTGCAGCACAAGCCTCCAGGAGCCCGCCAATCTGGTGAGGGGGACCTGTAGTGCCTGTGATGATCGGGCATCTGGGGAGAAGGGAGAGTTCGAGACTGGGAGGACGAGATGGGGAGGGGAGGTCAGCTGCAGGAAGCCGTCTACTAGGAGGAGGAGGTCTACGGGCGCGAGGGGCTACCTGGCCCGAGCAACATTGACAAAGGCCTATATCGGCAGAGCGGCTGCAGCGGCCGCGGCCGTCCCGGACGTTGACGAGCTGTCCGCTTACGGGAGGAGGAGGAGAGATACAAGCCGGATGGGCTTCTCGGCACCGACGGCGACGACCTCGCTTGCTGCGGCCACCTCATCTTTTTGGACAGGTCCAGGCCAAGCATGAAGCGCACACCACCACCTCCCTGACTGCCCGTGCTATCCTCCCTACTAGCAGCAGAGCATGGTGATCAAGTTCTTACCGTCGTGCCAGATTGAAGGTAAGTGGGAGAGCAGGTTGGATCAATAAAAGCATACACCAGCTAAATTAGTACTCCACTTGTTAGAGCGTGTAACAAAGGAGATATCTAAATGTTTGAGATTAGGAGCATAACAAATTCATGTTTCTTGCACATAGCTACTAACCAACACACTTGGCATGATTAAGAAATTAATGACTCGAGTTGGCCAGCGAGAGCAAGACAGTGTGTTGTGCTTCATACTACAACGACTATGTCTAAATTGTGGGGGCAACAATAGGAGTAGCAATGTGCAAAAGTTTGTGAAGAGAGTTGAATTTTTGCAGAAGCAAACAATTATGCATTACCAACCATAAAAATCTTAGTCTTGTAAGCTGCGATTGTGGGGGCAACGACTATCCCTTGGAACGAAGGCTCCCGAGGGAACTCCCCGGATCAGGCCTCTTGTAAGCTGCGATTGGACTTTACAAAAACACTTGTGTTTTACAGTCCAATTGCAAGAAACTGCTATGCAATTTTATGTTTTAGTCCAGTGCAACTACAAGAGACTGAATTGGCGACGTGTTTGATGTGTGCGTGTTCAGGACATGCCAAAGTGCCCTCGTCGCAACTGCAGATCGCCGACTCTCAAGGCTGCGTTCTAGGAGACAACCATATCACCAGCTAATTTGGTGCTCCCCATTGTTTATCCATGAAGGTTTGTCTTGAAATCTACTGGCTTGAATGGTGGTAAATTTGAGATTGGATATATCAAGGTTTTTATTTTTGTGTGACGATTTGCAGGGGAAGATGATACTCCAATTGGCGCTATGCCCGGGAACTTTAGGCTTGGGTGGCAACACAGACTTCTTGATGAGGTATTCAGAGTATTTGGGAACGGGCGATTTTCCGAGATCAGGATTTGATTTGCCATTTTGTTTTGATGACTTTTTTGGTAGACCATGTATTTTTTTCTGATGATTTTGGTCAATCTCAAATTATGTGTCTATGTCGTTTGGACCAATAGTCTTAGTCCACAATCAGTATTCCGACTTGATGTAATATTATCCCTACAACCATTCTTATATGCAGTTATACAAGGTGCTCAACAAAATGGTATATGCTATAACACCTTTCGGCGGTTCCGACAGCAGATGCAGCGTGGAAGTGAGGCAGTTGGATGTGTAGAGAGGAGCCCCAGGGGACAGTTGCTGCAAACCACACCGAACATTGAAGCAGCAGTGATATCAACTCCATTCCAATCCTATGGTATAGAAGCTCTCCTATTCTGTTTGGTCTGTCTCATCATACTTGCATTTGGATGCAATTTTTTGTCTATGAGGTATTTGGGTAAACTTGAAGCTAGCTTGAGAGTTTTGGGGCACCTATAAATGTGCAGGTTCACGGAGTTCTCTGATACCCCCTGTCCTAATTTTGTTGGTCTATGTGGTTCCCCTGAGCCAATCTTCTGCAATATTTTATTTGGTTATGCCGCTACCCATGGCTTAATGATTCTCTGAAAACCAAGTATATTGAGGATTCTCCAGCGATAATGATAGATACAAATCCTTCCTTCGTTTCACTGTTCACTATTGTCATTGCTACTCAGGTATGTGTTATGCATGATATGGTCTTAATAAGTTGTAAAAAATCGGTGATTAATTGCTGGTGTTTTCTATGTAGTTTTTTCTGAATGTATACTTGTGATTTCTCTGAAGCCAAGAAAAAAAATCTTGGAACATGGATAAGTATATTTGTAGAGTCAGGGTAACGCATCAGATATTCATAACCGAATAACATGTATAGCTTACTTCTATTATAGGACCGCCTTTCCCTGCCTCTCATATTCTTTCCGGATCCAAGAAGCCTGAAGCCGATTAGCCATCGCGAGGAGTTCTTGAGGTGGGAGGCTGTCCGTGGTAGTGAAAGATTGTCGGCTCAATGACAGGCGTATTGTGCATGATGGCCGTTTGTTTTTGCTTTATTGGTTCAGTTCCATTCTGATACGAGTTTTGCAGCGTGAAGTTCTTTTTCATCTTACGTTTAGCCAAGCCAAACTATTGGTCAGATTGTATGCTCATTCTGCAGGAGTCCATCAACCACGGCCACGTCATCTTCAAGGTCTGCCTTGGAAGCGGCCATGTCACCTGTGCAAGCATCGCATCCTACCAGCTATCTCCTTGGAGGTCGACGTCTGCTTCTAGCAGCTATCCGATCTCCCTACTAGGTGCAACGCCGGGGATTACAGGCTCCACCGCTCACTGAGTCTGCATCTCTTCAACTTCGACATGATGACTGGTATGTTGTCATTGCCATAAAATACTTCCCTGGTTAAGCGGTGGAGCCTTCCTGATTCCTTCTTGAAGGAGGAGGAGCACTCGCATTATTGTGAAATCAGATTGATTTAGGACGGCATGGTCGCAGACTGAAAATTCTTTGATGTCTGGATAATGCGTAGACAACATGGTTGCAATATTTGAGTAAGAATGAGATTCAGATTAATAAGACCTTGATTCACTTGGGTTTTAGCATGCGGAGGACCTACGGTGGAAATCCGTTATCATGGCTTCTTTATACTGGTTGATTATTAACTTTATATTCTTCCGTACTTTGTACTGTAGTTAATTTGGTTCACCCGTTCAATTAGAACCGAAGTGGGGATTGAAAGGCAGGTTCTAAAGAAACTTTAATTTTTTACAGATGTGCAAACGTCTTTGTTCTTGAGTACTGGATGATAACAACAAATCTTAGTTGTACTGCAGATGATGAATATGTTTTCAATTGGTACTGGAACTCTGATATTTTATTAACTCTATCAACATATTGTGTGTATTCTTTGTAGTGAGATTGATCGAGTATATTATCTTCCTATAGTGGATACCAAAATAGTTGTAAAATATATGAGAGTTATTTTCATAAGCTCAGTATATGCATTTTGCAGGTAGCAATTCAGGCACATTTGTTTTTCATTGTTCAAACTTAGTAGTGTAAATAATGACCCTACTTAGATTTACCGATTCAGTTACTTGGACAGCTATGGAGTGAAATTTTCCATGCCCATCATCCGTTCTTGCATATTTTTATCCTGTGTAGTGGCGTGTTTAGTTCCATGGCTGCAGCTAGATCCAAGTTGTTTTTACATAGAGGCACCTTCGATCTGAATATTGTCGCCTGCACTTAATAATCGCAACTTGCCACACTACTGCAAATGGAGGCATTGCAAACTAATTTTGATTGCTGAGAAGATAATGGCATTTACCCATGCCAAGAACGTGGATGGATTGTTGTTATTCATGTGTGAAAATTGAGCTATAAATATTCTAATATATCCGATGCAAATTTTATAGTCATTGTCCAAGTGCCACAAAATTTAATTTACAATTTCATAGTTGTATAACCAAAACATGAATTGCAATTAGATGCTATATTTTGCTAGCATAACATAATAATTCAACTTTATCATCACACCCAGCATGACGAGAACTTACATTGTGTACCTCTGCGATGTAGTTATTTTTTCTCCCGTTGCAACGCACGGGCATGTTTCCTAGTGAAGATAAAGGGGAGTGATGAGGTGTGCGTGCACATGGCATGGGCCGCACGCACGAGTTGGTACCGGCACGCCAGCAGAGGAGGAGATCCATCTTCTTTTTTATGTTTCTTGCAGCTTCCTTCTTCCTCCTCTGCCGGCTTCCGTTCTTTACTCGTTCAATTCATTCAAGGAGATGAGATCCATTTTCTTGCACGCTGGATCTTAAACATTTACAAAATTGACTGAAACTTTTTGACAACATACTTAGTTCTCAGTTTATACTCCTGGACCGTTAGATTGTATCGCAAGATTTTCCTGGACTATTGAATTGTTTCGTTATTTGTATCAGTCATGAGTTGCAGTATGGGTTGCAATTGAGATTCGATGATAGAGAATTAAGTTAATTCTTAGTTGACTGAGATTTAGTCACTCCGAATGAATCTCCCTCACGAAATTCCTGTATTCCAAACAGGTTGGCAAGAAGTTGGCCGAGACGGCGTAGAGATTCCAAAGGGCATTCATTACCAAATGTGCAGTCAACAATGTAGGGCGCACTCGCTTCATATTATCAACTTATTGTCGTCAGTTCGAAACAACCTTCCATCTACAACATCTACGTATATGGGCTAGAGATGAACAACTAAAATCCCAATGGTGTATTGTACAGATCAACACCAAACAAACACCCTGAGGTGAGATTCTTGTGTTTACATTGTAAGACCACGAGCAAAGATAAGAACCAATACTGTCCATGAACAAAGCCTGGCAGAAATGGCTCCTTGCTGCCCAATGATAACCAGAACTTCCGGCGGATTTCATGAACAAGGTCCAAGCTATGTGTTTGTGGGTGGATCGGTTAGCGTGTTAGTTCCGGCTGGTGCGGGAGTGGTTCCGGCATCACTAGTCACCTCTGGCTCTGGGCCATCAGTTAGATGTCCATTCTCGGAGGCCGTAGTTACAGCACTCTCGATGCCTCCTGACTGCCTTCTCTCGATGCCTCCTGACTGCCTTCTCTCGATGCCTCCAGACTGTTTTCTCTCGATGCCTCCAGACTGCCTTCTTTCGATGACGCCTGACTGCCTTCGATCAATGCTGCTGATCCCTGAACTTGACCTTGAAGGTACAGTCAAAAGCTGGCTGACAGAATCGAATGTGCTCTGGCACTCTGTGATCAGCGCTCCTCCATTGGGATAGCATCGTCCAAAACATGCAGCACAGTAAGGATATGCGACCTGAGATGAGATGGACAGTTCATATTTGAGACTTCTCTGAGTTGAAAGAAATATATTACCAACTGTAATTTATATCTGATGGGTTTGAGGCCTTGAACACATCTTGTTTTGTTTCCTTGCAGAGGCGAACTTTTTTTTTTCTTTTGCTATTTCTGTAAGAAGTGCTTTAATATATGAAACTAAAGTTACCTCAATAAATGCCTGGCAAAGTGAGATGAAAAGAGAGGACTCATTTCCACGCAGCATCCGCATGGCATTGTATCTGACTAGGGAGTCAGAAACCGCTTGCAATCCTTTCACCACCTCCTGAGCAAGGACATGCTTCAAGCTCAATGGTGCACATGGTTTTAGCTCGTTCATTGCTGCCGAAACACCTGCATCCAAGAGTTTGAAACATGGACATTGTCAGCTCGTATACTTGCTAGCACCATTAGAGTCAACACATGATGAAATAGAAGTTATTCCTGAAAATAATACAAGTAAAACATACCATTAACAAAAACTGCAAGAGGTGGATGTTCCATTAAAACTGAAGGTGGTGTCACATCATCAGAATTATCATCCACAACTCCATTCGTGACAAAGCCAATAGATGGCATCGGAACCCAACGATGTGAATCCAAGACAACCTAGCATGATTAGATAATATTATAGTGGTATCAATTATGGTGCTACAGTAATACTTTGAGCCTAAAGAATTGCAGAGTATAATTTAAAAGAGCAAACCAGTTGGTTAAGTACCAAGGACCTTATAATATGAATTCATGTTATGGTTATCTACAGAAGAAGGAAATAGCATAGCCACAATAGTTAAAACATGTAGTGTGCAAATGCTTACCTGAAAATTCTCAACCGCCATACTCATATTCTTTGAGAACAAATTTAAAACCGCACTGCAAGAAGTAGATGACATCAGCAAACACAGCCCCTTTCTAGCAAAGACAGTAAATTCTAATAATTAAATACCAATTACTTTTCAAAAATTGGTGGAAGAAGACAACGGAAATCCAGTCCAACCAAGCCAAGACCCATTGCACAATACTGTGAAATATCAAGTGATAGAAAATTACAAATTATTCGAACTTTTGGTACAAAATTTTTGTATCTATGAACTGTTACTCAGCAACAAAAACAAGGTAACTACTCACCATGCACTGTTCAAGAATGTTTGACAGGGAGCCACCTTCCGTTATATTTGGCAACATAACTTGAAGAGTGGTGAGGTGATTACTAACTTGGTGCATTGCCCAGCTGAAAAGCAGCCCACCATCACTATTCTCTTCACTTCCAGATTTATCATTGTTGAATATCGCTCGATACTGATTGACAACATCAAATAGATGTGTCCTGTGGCAACTCACCATGCCTTTTAGATAATCATATACGTTCCTTTGGTCCAGATCATCGAGAATCCCAGAAAGCCATGCTTCCCTGCATCTCAGGAACTAAAACTTATATCAGAATCAGGAGGTGAAGACGACCAAATTATTCTAACTACTGCTATGAGTATGACCTATGAAAAAGAGAAAACTGCAAGGTCATAAATAAAATCTTAGTAGAAATCTAACTTGGATACTTGGAGACATGTTAACCAACAAAACTAGTCATACATTTGATTGTATGCAAAAGCAGTATCTAAAATTGAAACAGAATTTTATTAACATCACATGAAAAATTCAGAATACCTGTAAGCGCAATTCGGATTCACTGAACACACCAATACGGCGCAAATGTGCAACAATACGGAGGCATTCTGGTAACTGCAGGCAATAAATGAACCAGACTTAGATACATATGTGCTGAAGAGAGTAGACAGATCAAACAATTTGGGGCAATAAATGACACAAGATAAGGAAATGCATTTCACCACTACATCAGAATATAAAATTCACAAAGTCAACTACACAGAAGGCAACATAGCACAATATGGGCCAGTATAAAATATGAAAATGGTGCCAGACATTAATAAGTTTAGTCAACCAATATCATCACCTGAATATTTGATCGAAGTTTCTGGAGAAGCTGTGAAATTAGTGATTGTATTGTCTTCTTGACTTCGACAGCCAATCCTTGGATGACAGGTAAACTTCAATTGAAATAGCAAATGGTTAATGATATCAAATGATGGACCAAGACATGTATTATGTTACATGACTTACTCTGGGTGTAACTTTGAAATTTTACT
Organism: Avena sativa; assembly: GCA_916181665.1. NCBI lineage: Eukaryota > Viridiplantae > Streptophyta > Magnoliopsida > Poales > Poaceae > Avena > Avena sativa. The sequence continues at coordinate 166,739,656 of OV702283.1, read as the reverse complement.
AACAAAAGCTTCTAGATCAAGTGCCTCATCATAGTTTCCATTCCTTATGCATCTGTAAGCAGTAACATGTAGTTGTTAGTCTTGTTACACATGATTCATCATTGATACGGCACTTGAAACTATACAGGACAGGACAATAATATGGTAAATAGTCTATGCGAGTTAAACAAAAACCAAATGAAACATCAATAACATTAGTCAACTTAAATATGAACAAAATATCCCAAGGAAACACTACGAAACATGTCACATACGTGTCCATAAGTTGTGGGATTTCAAGTAGGTCAAGCAAGGTACTGTGGTTGGCTAGTAATGTCTGATTGAGCTTCCTCTCTTCCAAAATTTGATGTGCAGACTCGACAAACTCGGTGCAACCAGATGTTAAATTTGGTATCTCCTCTACCTACAATAAGTAAAAAACAATACTGTCAAATATTTCATTTTCCTACTTCCAACATGCCTAAATCTTGTATGAATATAACATTGCACTAGAATGAAGTAAAAGCTGCATAACAATGAACATGTGATTAATTTCACCTACTACTGTTGGTTGTTTGAAATGAAGACCACTTACATAGTTTCAATTTTGTAGTATTAGTGAGAAACATTGATACAGCAGACAAACATATGGTGATTATTTTCAGAGCAAGGTGATGCAATAAAATCAATAGTCTGTATGTGGACTAGATGATTTCGACTACAGCTAAAATCAATCACATGAGAAGCATATGCATAGCAGAGATCCATTTCCATTCATTATAGACAGGCGACAAACAGCATGAATGATTTAACTGATGGTCGACGGAAATAAGGAAAAAATCCCCCATGTGAATAGTTGTATACACAACCTGACAGGACAAGCCGATGAATCAACAGTGGCCGGACTTTTATTATCTCATCATGCCTCTCAGCTCACTAGCACTCACAAGTGACAGCATAATCACATTTCTAGATGAACAAGCAAAAAAAAACTACACCTCAGATTTCTTGTTGAATATCAAAATGAGATCTACTAGCTATGCCTAGATCACTCCACCTCAAATTGCAGCATTCAGCGAACCACTGCACCTAGCATTGTTCGATTTTTGCACAACAGAGAAAGTTAAGTTGAGATCTACTTATTCATCCGCATAAAGCAACAGATGTTTCTGACGCTAAGGGGCATACAGAATTGTACAGGGCAGACTGCTACGAGCCGAGATCAGCTGACATTACCAGTGCCTCGAGGTTCTTGTCGAACCCCTCGAGCTGCGCCCGCACGAAGGAGAGCGCCTCGGAGGCGGCTATGAATGCGGCGTAGTTCTCCACCGCCACCTCCTGCATCTGCCGCCGAACCCGCTCCCCGTCCACCCGCAGCAGCTCCGGCTCCTGCACCGACACGGACACCACCATCAACACATCACTAGATCACAACCACGTCGATCATAGTAAGGATTATGGGGCGCCGGAAGAGGGAGTGGTCTCGTGGGCGTACCTTGTGGAGGCGCTCGATTGAGAAGGAGAGGAGCTCGGAGACGTAGGGCTGGTAGGCGGCTCCGGAGAGCGGGAGCACGGAGGCGCCGTCCATGTCGGCGCCGGCGGCGGAAAGTTCTGACGAGTGGCGGTGGCCCGCGTCGAGGAGGTCCATGGCGAGCGAGATCTGGAGAGAGAGGAAGAGAGAGTGGAGATGAAGGTTGTTGATTTTAGCGGTTGAGACCCTTCGCTCGGGGTTTAGTTTAGTTTTTCAGTTTAGTACTCCTAAAATTCAACAGTTTTATATCAGTGCATCGCTTTGTATTGTAACAAATAAAAATAGTAGTACAGTAAAAAAATAAAAGTCATATGTTATATTATGTGCTCCCTCCTTTCAAAATACATGTCGAAAAGTTAAAATTTAAATTTATCTATATACTCCCTCTGTCCTAAAATACCCTTCACTCTGTATTTAGTCAAGGTCAAACTTTGTAAAATTTGATCAAATATATTAAAAAAATTATGTACACATATAATACAACATAAGTACCATTAGAATCGTTATAAGATATATTTTTATAATATATACATTCGGTGTTATAGATGTTTATAGTTTTTTCTATGTATTCTATCAAACTCTATAAAGTTTGACTTTTACTAAACCTAGAATGTAGGATATTTTAGGAAAGAGGGAGTACTAAATAGCGTCTAGATTCGTCCAAATTTGATAAATCTGCCATATCTATTTTGAGACGAAGGGATACTAAATCAGCGTACTTATTATAGATCCGAGCAACTACATTATTTCAAAACATGATTAGGAAAAATATTATGTACTCCCTCAAATCCTACCCTTATTATGGATTAGAGGAAGTTGTTTGATGTCATTATTAAATTTTTCATGGAAGCAGATGAACGTAGCATTTCTGTAGAAATCTGATGGGAGCTTATGACTAACAAGACTCAATAGACAAAACTACTAAATATCAGAATCATCAAAAGTCCATATGAAAATCTCGATGCAAAAAGGCCCTTAGCTGCCCGAAAATACACAGAAGAACATGGGTCTAGGTGGAACTAATTTTCAAATAATCTAAAAATTATACCTCAAATTTTAAAAAATATGAATCTTGCACGTACATTGACGAGGTTTCGACTCGTCAATGCCCATTGTTATGGACTTGGGTTTTGGAGAAGATGGGAATGCTGGAGATCGTGGAACGGTTAACAGACAAGTAACCAGGGGACACGAGATTTACCCAGGTTCAGGCCCCCGCAGGGAAAACCCTACTCCTGCTTGTCTGCTCTTGATTACGGCGAAACCAAAAGTTACAGCGATGCACAGATTCGATCTGGCGTGGAGGTGCGTATGCGAAAATATGAGTCGAGAGATCTAGGTCGTGCCCTTCTGGCCTTTATATAGACTTAGGCAGGTCCTGGGCATAGTCCTAGTCGGTTACAAGTTCTAGGGTTTTACCCCTTTGAATTTCCTATCTACGCTAGTCTTGCTCTCCAAGGATCCGAAGGCGTCATGGGCCTTGGCCACCCGAAAATCTTCATGGGCCAGTGTACATCTGATATGGGCCTTACTTGGGCTGGACCAGGTATGCTGAGGTCACGTACCCGTAGGGTATAACCATGTCAGTAGCCCCCGAGTGATCAGTCGAATCGTAGATTCGGCTGAGGACTCTTCAATCCTTCGGCTGCAACTATATATTAACAGTATGTGTGTAGGGATTGTTGATGCGTGTGCCTGACTCACCCGACGGATCAGGGTCAGTTAACTTTCTTAGGACGAAACAACACGATCTTCCTCAGGTTCGAGTCCCTCAACTCGAGACTAGAACATATGCTGGCGTAATTCGACTCAGGCCGCGGAGGACTTACAGGAGTGGAATTCCAATGAATTTAATTGATGTACCCAACGCGTTCGTCGGGATTTTTCATCGCACCTGTTAGCACGGGTTTTTACTAGCAGAGTGCAGTCGTGTGCGTTGTCAGGCCATCAGATGATATCTGTAGGTCTTATCTTTGTGTCGCAGACACAACATCCGAATGTTTGTCACCGCGGAGGCGTTTCTGGTGGCCAAGGAGACCGTTGCTCACTAAGCGTTTTGTTGGGGCAGAGTTGCCGAAAAGTTTTTGCATGCTGATCCGAAAGATCGCAGTCGAAGATGTCATAGGGTGCGCGACCAGCGCTCCCTATGGGAGTAGCCCCCGAGTGTCTGTTCGAGTCGTAGACTCGAGCGGAGACTTTAGTTCAAACATTGTTCAGTTGTTAAGTCCGTAGGACGCAAAAAAATTCGGATGCTTAAATCCATCCTCCCTATGGGAGTAGCCCCAGAGTCCGTATTGGAGTCGTAGACTCGACGTAGGACTCGAAAGGATAATTTGTCTTCATTCGTCTTTCGGTTGCGCGGCCAGCGCTCCTGATAGGAGTAGCCCCCGAGTATTTATTCGAATCGAAGATTCGAGTGAGTACTCTTAGTTGTGGAGCCGAAGAATTGTAGTTGGTGCTAGTATAGCTTTTGATGACATCAGTGCTGACGATCAATGACCTCAAGCGTCTGCTACGCCAGAGATGACTTGACTGGACGAACGTGGGTCCCACTTGCTGACCTTGAATTGACCGGTCACGCGCGGCGTGGAGATAATTACGGCGTCTCCTCGATTTCTGCGCGTAGTGGACGGCGTGGTAATGACGGTTCGTTGTGATGCTGACACGTGTATGGTCAGATCTGCCGTTGGCGTTAGGTCTTCTGGATGGACGGCTGCCATGCGTCGTCTTCGTCGTTATAATCATTGGGGAAAGCCGCAGTTTGTTTTCACCGCATCAGTTCTTGTTTTCACTGCCTCCTTGTGCTCTAGCGATTCTTGCTGCGCGCTGGGATTTCCTTCCACATTTCCATCTTCCTTTCTGCGCTTTCACCGCCGGCGTCGCCGCAGCGCGATGGAGAAACCAAAAAAATCGTCATATGCAGTTGGGACCAGCGCCGCCGGAGGAAAGAAAGGCGCCACCGCTACCCGTGTCACCGACGGTGGCTGGCGACGATCAGAGACGCGGGAGAGCGATCTCCGCAAGCTTCGCGAGCGGGGTCTGATCCCACAATATAGGGAGGCCGTCAGACTCCCCGGCAACGAGGTAATCCCCCGTCCCCCATCTGGGTATCGGGTTATGTTTCTTGCCTTCGTTATGCGTGGGTTTTCCTTTCCAGTCCACAACTTTCTCCGTGGGCTGCTCTTTCTCTATGGCATCCAACTACATCATCTTTCGCCTAATTATCTTCTCCACATTGCTTGCTTCATCACTTTTTGCGAGTGCTGGCTCGGCATTGAGCCGCACTTTGGCCTCTTCCGGAAACTTTATTCCGTGAAGAGGCAGTCTGGTTCGGATGGTGTGTATCCCATTGGGGGTTGCATCATCTCCCTTAGTCCCAATCTTCTTTTCTTTTCCTTTTCTATGTCCGAATCTGTCCAGTACTGGCGGAGGCGATGGTTTTACATCCGCGACTCCGTAGTGCCTGGGCAAGATTTTGGTCTTGTTCCTTTTGACCCCTCCCAGATGATTGAGCCGAAAAGGTCTTGGAAAAACAAAATCTTGGATGGCGAGGTTGCGGAGATAGAGGCCCTTTACCGTCGGGTGGAGGATCTCCAGCTAATTCCGGAGAAGGAAGTGAACGGCGTGGACATCATCCGGACGTTTCTCGAGCGTCGGGTGCAGCCTCTCCAAGCGAGGGCGCACCCGATGTTCCTTTATTCTGGGCGTCGTGATCCGACGAGGGTTTCGGCTGAGAAAATCTCCGAGGGGGATCTTGACAGGGCCCTTCGCTCGCTGCTGAAGTTCAAGGCCGGGGAGAAAATCCCTGGGAAGTCGCTGACTCCGCTGTTTTCTTCGGCGTTGGATGTTCCACAGGTGTAGATTTGTGCGCGTAGTGCTTTTTTGTCGACTGCGTATTTATTTCCTTTGTTTGCTAACAAAGTCCCTTCTGGTTTTGCAGAGCTTCAAGGTGTCGGGCATGGTACCGCCATTGCCTGAAAAGTATCCGAATGCCCCGGATAATGAAGTGGTGGAGTCCGTGTCCGAACTGCCGTCGGCGCGATCTCCTGCCGAAGATGCCGACGAGTCGAGTGAGGACCATACGCGCAAACGATCACGGAGCTCCAGCGAGTCTTCGGATGCCTCGACTCCTCCAACTCCCAGAAACCCTCTGTGCCTTGATCGTCATAATGACGGGCATGGAGGTTCTTCCTCTCCCATTCCTGTCATTCCTGTGCGGGCTGTAGCACCGCACCCGCCAGCGAAGCGGAAGAAGGAAGAAAAGAAGGAAGAGAAAAGGAGGAGAAGAAGGAGGAGAAGAGATCCCGAAGGACTCCTCCTGTCTTCGACCTGAGCTCACTGGGCTCGTAAGTTTCTTGTTATACTACTGTCCTTTTTTCTTGATTTTGCACTTGTGTTGATTGCTTCGTATGCAGGCATTCCTCCCACGACTCCTCTAGCGATGGTGCGCGGGAGATGATGGGGGAGTCGAAAATTGCGTCTCCTCCTCCTCAGACGGTGGCGACTTCGGGGGGCGCCGCCTCGGATCCTCCTGTGCAGGAGGTGCAGGTGGTTGCGCCTCAGAATTTCGCCAGCGGGTCTTCGGAGTCGCCATCCGAGCATGTGAGTACCTTAGCTTCGTGCCACGGGGGGAGCCCCCGAGTGTCTTCGTGTGCGAATTTTGCTTTTATTCCTTTGTGTTGGGTGTAGCCCCCAAGTCCTTTTTCTTACTGCTGTTTCTTTTTCTGCAGCCTTTTGTGCAGGAGGCCAAGCGGCTGGTGCAGGAGCGTCTGGTGCTGGAGGCTAACCTTCGGCAGCTTCAAGGTACCTGTTTGCTTTTGGTGCTTCTTTCATTTATTTTGGTCCTGCTCTCTGACGTTTGCTTGTTTTGAATGCAGCGGAGCATAATACTTCTCTCCGTGAGGTCGACGCTCTCAAGAAGAGCCTTGGTCAGTCGGAGAAGAAGGCCGAGGCCGCCGTTGGTGCGAAGGAACGCCTCGAGCTAGAGCTGACCAAGGCAGCCGAAGCTAAGGAGCGTCTGCAGCAGGAGGCCGTGGACCGTGAGGAGCAGCTGGCCACCGTTGCCGCTGCGCGCGAGAGGGAGGTGGCAGGCAAGCTCATGGTTGCTGCTAAGGCTGTTTCGGGTGAGTGTTGTATTTGTACTTCTTGCGTCTTGTTTTCTTGTCTTCTTCTACGTTGCTTTTCGTCATGTCCCTTTCTTTTTGTCTCAGATGCCGCAGGCATCGAGTTTGACCAAGGCGCTCTGGAGCACGGGAGTGCTCTAGATGATGCTACTGCAGCGTTCGAAGATCGTTGTAGCACCGTCGTCAGCTCCCTTGCCAAGGCGAAGGAGGTCCTTGGCCGCTTCTACAAGGAGCTTGTCCCTAAGGGCGCGGCCCTGGATGATGTGGATGCTCTGGCGGAGGCTTTGTCAGCCGAAGCGCCTGCGGCGTACAAGCGCAAGCAGAAGGGCATCAGCGCGTCCGTCGGGCTGGCGATGGCTTTGGCGGCTGGAGAGGAGCTCGACCTGCCCCAGATCACCTCCCGGATGCCGACGACCGCAGATGGATCCGAGGTAGCTTTTGCTGCCTACTCTGCTCGCTGCAAGCGATATGGGCCAAAGCTCATTGATTTGTTGTCTGAGTATGCGCTACGGCAGCAGGGCGGGGCCAAAGCTAGGCAGTCCGGCTCCGAGGCGACTCAGGGTGCCGCGTCTTAGGTGTTGTAGACATAGGATAATTTGTAGTCTGCTTTTTGCTGTAAATATTTTGATGAACACAATTCTTGTGCCACGTAGTGGCCTTTTATGTGCTGAATGAATTCGCTGAGTTGTGCTCTACCATTGTCTGAATGTTTGTGTCCCTTTCTTTTTCTGCTGCTCTAGGTTCCTTCGGGTGCTGACCCTGTTGACACCTCGTCCGCAATGTCGCTGCGACCATCTTTGGATGATTCCTCGCAACTCGCTTTTCTTCAGGATCGTGTGCGTAGTCTGGAGAGGGAGTTGCTCGGGTTGCGAGGTCATGCCGATGTTTGGAAGTCCAAGGCGGATCGTGGTGCAGCCAGAGAGGAGTACTTGATGGCGGAACTGGTTCGGCTGTCCGAGCAGCTTCAATGTAAGTTGTTCTTTGTTTCGAGCTGTAGCTCGGTTCTTCGGATGAGCCTGCTGGCCTTGCTCTTATTTTGTGCAATTATCGCAGGTGCGAACCTTTCTCCGAGGGAAGAGAAGGAGCGTGTCGCTGTTCGGGTCAATTGCTTGACTCAACAGGACATGGAGGCCGGTGGCTTCTTCTGGATGGATCGTGACCGTGCCATGGCTCTGGCGACGGTGCAGGATCGTGTGCACCAGGTTTCGCGAGTGCTTCGCCAAGTGCAAACGTCGCTTGCCTCGGTGTTGCACGTCATGTTTCCTTTGGATGTCGTACCGAAGAGCCTTGCGGGTCTTCTATCGAAGTTTCGGAATGTGAGCAATGTCAAGGAGTTGGTGCGGCAACAGCTCGTCGCAGGAGTGAAGGCTGCTTTGTCTCTTATGAGGCTGCACCGGCCTGATGTTGATTTGGCTGTTGTGGCAGCTGGGCCACCTCCTCGGTCGGATGGTGATGAGTGGGACATGCGTCCATATTACGCAGCTATAAGGCAGTATGCCGAACAGGTCGTAGATTTGTTTGAGCAGCGTGCTCAGGTTATTCTTCAGAATAGGTAGTACCTGAAAAAGAGATAGATGTAAAATTTGTATATTTCGACTGGGCGTGTTGTGCCCTTTGTTGTAAAGGTTTGTTTGCTGTAAGCACACAGTGCTTTGTTTGAGTGCGTGTCCTTTTCGTTTGCCTGACGTTGTCAGCTACTCAGGTGTACACGCGTGATCCTCAGTCGATGAAATCGTGAGGTGGGGGGAGCCCCCGAGTGCGTTTGTGGCATAAAGTAAAGTTGCAAATAATGAACTGGAGTTTTGGGCGAGACACTCAGCTTTATTTATATCGTAATGGTGGAAGTACATTGTTCGGCTGAATAGCCTTGGCTGAAAGTCTTATTGAAAGTAAATGGGGTAGGTAGCTAGGGATAGAATCGTCGCAAGTGCGAGATGTTCCATGGGTTGGAGTATGCGACTCCAGACTCCACGTGCTTGAGGCGGTAGGCGCCACCTAGAATGACTTCGGTGATGACGTAGGGTCCTTCCCATGGTGACTCGAATTTCGTCGGTCGCTCTTGCTTGAGTCGCAAGACGAGGTCTCCTTCGACGAAGGACCTTGGGCGCAGCCGGCGGCTGTGGTAGTTGTGGAGACTCTGCTGGTACACCGCTGATCGAGCTGCTGCTATGTCTCTTGCTTCGTCGAGTGTGTCGACGGCGTCTTCGAGTGCAGCCGTGGATTCGGCTTTGCTGTAAGCGACGACCCGGGGGGCCTGGTGGCGTACTTCGGCTGGTAGCACGGCCTCAGCTCCGTGCACCATGAAGAACGGTGTGTAGCCTGTGGAGCTGTTTGGCATGGTCCGTAAGCTCCATAGGACGGATGGTAGCTCTTTCGTCCAGGCTCCTGCTTTCCGTTCGAGTGGACTCATGAGGCGCTTCTTGATGCCAGCGCCGATTAGGCCGTTGGCCTTTTCCACTTGCCCGTTCGTTTGCGGGTGTGCCACTGAGGCGTACGTGATGTTGATCCCAAGGCCTTCGCAGAAGTCCTGGAATTCCTTGGAGATAAAGTTCGATCCATTGTCGGTGATGATGCTATGCGGTACGCCGAACCTGTAGACAATGGACTCGAAGAACTTGACGGCAGTTTTGCCCTTTTGGTTGGTGACGGGCATGGCCTCGATCCACTTGGTGAATTTGTTGACTGCGACCAGGAGGTAAATGTGTCCCCCTTTCGAGGACTTTGGCAGTTTGCCGATCATGTCGAGGCCCCATTGAGCAAAAGGCCAAGCTATAGGTATGGGTCTGAGCTCTGACCCGGGTGCGTGCGGTTTGTCGGCGAACCGTTGGCATCCGTTGCATCTTCAGACGATGTCCTTTGCGTCGCTCATGGCCGTTGGCTAGTAGAATCTGGCTCGTAGACCTTTGGCGACAAGGGAGCGGCTGCCTGCGTGATGGCCGCAGATGCCCTCGTGGATATCTTGGAGGATGGCTTTCCCGTCACCGATGGTGACGCACCTTTATAGTACACCCGTAATATTGCGCTTGTACAGCTCGCCATTGATGGTGGTGAAGGCTTTTGACCGACGAGATATGCGCCGGACATCTGTCGGGCTGTCATGCAGTTCTCCGTTTAACAAGAACTGGAGGTATGGTCGCGTACAAGTTTCTTCGACTGCCATGACCTGCATTAGGTTGACCATGGCTACCTCTGTGTCCAGTTTTTCGGGTCCTTCATGTCCTTCGGGCAGCGTAGCCCCCGAGTGTTCTGCTTCTTCGGGTGATCCTTTGGGGAATTTCCGCTTGATGGATGGCACGCAGATCTGTTCGAGGAACACACCCGGTGGCACCTTTGCGCAGGTGGAGCCGATGTTGGCGAGTCTATCGGCTTCCTCGTTGCTTTCTCTTCCGACGTGCCGAAGCTCACAGCCGTCGAATTCTCCTTCGAGTGCGTTGTAGAGCGCGCGGTATGCGATCATGTTTTCGGCGTGTGCGTCGCACTCATTCATCGTCTGCTAAACAACGAGGTTGGAGTCACCGTAGATGACCAGGCGCGTTGCGCCGCATATCTTTGCCATCCTCATGCCGTGGATGAGGGCTTCGTATTCGGCCTCGTTGTTGGAGGCTCGAAATTTCATCCGAAGGACGTACTTCATCTTGTCGCCTTGCGGGGAGGTCAGTATGACCCCTGCTCCTGCTCTAGCTTCTCGCTTGGAGCCGTCGAAGTGCATCGTCCATGACTGCGATATATCTGGGGTGTCTGGCAGCTGCAGCTCCATCCAATGTACCAGGAAGTCCGGAAGGACTTGAGATTTGATTGCGAGTCGCTTCTCGTAGACGATGTCCAAGGGTGACAGCTCGATGCCCCACCTGGTGCTCCTGGAAGTAATGGCTCAGCCGTCGAGCCGTCATGAACACGCCGTAGGCGAGCTTCTGTTAGTGAGGGTACCTCTGCTTTGTTGGTGTCAGTACCTCGCTGAGGTAGTAGATTGGGCGCTGGACCCCATGGGTCTTGCCTTCTTCGGGTCGTTTGACCACTAGCACGGTGCTGACCACCTGGTGTGTGGATGATATGTACAGCAGTAGAGGCTCGCGTTCTTTTGGCGTGACCAAGACGGGCGAGGTGGAGAGTAGCCGCTTGAGACTTTCGAATGCGTCATTGGCTTCCGGCGTCCACTCGAATTTATCTGCTTTGCGTAGCAGCTGGTAGAATGGTAAGGCCTTCTCGCCCATGCGGCTGATGAATCTGCTTAGCGCCGCTATTCGTCCTGCGAGTTGCTGGACGCCTTTGAGGTTTTTCGGCTTCTCCATCGCCATGATGGCTCTGATTTTCTTCGGGTTCACCTCGATCCCTCGCTGAGAGATGAAGTACCCGAGCAGCTGACCCGATGGGACGCAGAAGGCGCATTTTTCGGGGTTGAGCTTGATCCTGTAGCGATTGAGGTTGTCGAACGTTTCGCGGAGATCGTCGATAAGTGTTCTTGCCTCCTTGGTTTTTATCACTATGTCATCAACATAGACTTGGACGTTGCGACCGATCTGGTCCTTGAGGCAGCCCTGCATGCATCGCTGGTACGTAGCACCTGCGTTCTTTAGCCCGAAGGGCATTGTGTTGTAGCAGAATACTCCGAACGGTGTGATAAACGCCGTTTTCTCCTGATCTTTGACCTTGAGTCGAATCTGGTTATAGCCTGAGTAGGCATCAAGGAAGGAGAGTTTCTCACAACCTGCAGTCGAATCGATGATCTGATCGATCCGAGGAAGAGGGAAGTGGTCCTTTGGGAAATGCTTGTTTAGTCACGTGAAGTCCACGCACATCCGCAGGATGTCCGTGTCCTTCTTTGGGACCATCACTGTATTTGCAAGCCACTCGCTTTCCTTGATTTCCCTGATGAAGTCTACAGCGAGTAGTCTATTGATTTCCTTGCCGATAGCTTCGGCTCGTGGCTCGGACAGTCTCCGGATGGACTACTTGACTGGCTTGGTGTCTGGAAAGACATTGAGTGCGTGCTCGGCGAATTCCCTGGGAACTCCTGGCATGTCCGCAGGACACCAGGCGAAGATTTCCCAGCGTTCACGGAGGAATTCGACGAGCGCGCCTTCCTATGCGGGGCTGAGGTTGTAACTACCTCGGTGAATTACGCTCCTAGATACAAGCCTGGATGAGCGGTAGTGGTTGAAATAGTACGGTGGGGGCCCAAAAGCCACTCACGGGTAGACCTTTCGGCCGTCCCAACCACTTCCAACTCAACGGGACCTGTACGGGCGGCGTAATCGGCAGGCGAAGGGATCAACTACATACACAAGTGGGTATGTATGCAAGCCACCATACAAGAGTACATCAGAGCCATACCATCTAGAAAGAAAGGAAATATAGCAACGCCATACGGCAAGATTCAAATCACCTAGATAGATATAATATTTTAGGATAATTCCTCATACAACACACATCAGAGTATCAAGCGGAAGCGGCAAACAAAGTCCGAGTACGGATAAGAAGCAAATCGGCATAAGATGCCATAGAAGTAAGCACATCCCGCCCACAGATCTCACGGATCCCCGTTCCCGGAATCTCTACACCGAACGATCGTTGCCCACATCATCAGCCTCTTCCACCCAGTATCCGTCCTGCGAGGGTACCTGTTCATCTGAACCAATAATTTATCGTGTGAGACCCTAAGGGTACTCAGCAAGTCTTTATGCCTCTAAAGGGGACACAACCTGGGGTGACGCAATTGCAGCAAAAGATAAACCCTAGCAGTTCTATAGATAAACGCTAACCCTCCGCCTAACCAAGATAGACGGATGTCCGTGAATTAATGACAGCAGTTATAACAGTAATATCACCAGATCCATCCTCCTCCTCGCTTACCGACGAGGAAGCGGACGAACGACCTCCCCATCCGTTGGCAATTTTATTAACCATTCCATGAGTGTTGCACTATTTACTAGTCAATTACTTAGTCAAATTAAAAGCGGTACTTTAGTTATGCTTGTCTATGGTCGAGAAACTGTGCTCCAAGTCGTCCATAACCGCGGACACGGCTTTCAGAAAGTTTTACCCGGCCGGGGTGCACCAATAGCAACACACACTCGATCAACCTCGGAAAAACCAAATCAAAACCCAACGAGGCCTTCACGACAAAGCAATCACAGGATTCAGAAATATTTCAGGGGGCCACCCCATTGAGTAGACCCGCAACGAAGTAAGCAAGCTCCGAGACGGACTCAAGGTTTGCGTCAATGGCTGTAAACGACTGGGAACCCAAAACTGGGATTGTCGATACCGCGAAAACACTCCGCTTACCTAAACAGTACAGTGTGCTCCTCGCACAATCTTAATAAAACAGTAAAGCATGGCATAAGTACAGGATAGTAACAAAACCTCAAACTAGTTTGTGGCCCCAAGAAATAAGACGGAATCAAGCTCTGGCTCAGGGGGGTCCCATATACCTCCCGGATGTGGATAGCGCGATAAATCAAGGAACAGGTATCAAGTACTCGGGGTCCTACGGGACACAAGTGAGCAGGAAAAACCAAACAGCAGATGTTGCTCACCGGTGCCACTTTCATTAGTTATCCCATTACTACTCAGGTTAAGTTGTTTAGGTACCTCGTTATCCATCAGACTCTCACATACCCTACACATGCTGTTCTACGACTCGCATGGCTCAAACAACTCCTGTAGTAATGGCTCATGGGATGGAGGAACAAGCTTGGTGGGGTTTAAAGTAAAGGCTATGCAATACTTGGGATTCAGTTTAATGCAATCGCGACTCAATGATGCAAGAATAAGATAGGGGCAAAAGGTACTGTATGTATGCAAGCATGTGGTAGTGCTTGCCTGGCAACTCAGTTAAAGCGAGAGACGGATCTGGGTAGTGCTCCTGGTTCTCTTGATATATTCCCTGCTCAGCGTCTATTCGAAAGAAGAACCAAACAAGCAAGGGCCAACATAAATAGAGTGCACAAGCATAGGAATAAAATACGACAAGCAAACAATCATGCCATGATGAATGATGCACAAATTGCATGGCAATAAAGTAGCATGGCATAGGTGAAGTGTGGAAGACAAGAATATCATTTTAGTGGGGTTTTGGATCACATTTGTTGTCATAATAGTTGCTGTATACTTTATATTTAGATGATGCATACTGCAATTGAAGTCATGGATAGCATAAACAGAAAGGTCTCGTCGAGCTGATCATTTTAGACATATCATTTGTTAAATTTGGAATTATAAATCAAAAGTTATTAATTATTTAAGTTCCAGTGGCATTTGTTTTAATTTGATTCAACTTGGAATTTAAAATGTGCAACAGGCAATTTGAATAGCATATTTGAAATCCTCACATTTTTCTGATTCAAAAACATATATTATTTGTATTATTTGGAATTATGAATTTAATTTTATTTTTAAGTCAAAATTAGTCAAATTAGGTCAAAGTCAAAGGTTGATTAATTAAATTAATTTTTGAAAATATTTGAATAAAGATTTGAATTAACATTCAAAAACAAATCATTTTTCATATAAGGTTTGAATTCAAATTCTAAACCAGGAATAAGTTATGAATTTATTTAGTTTTAAACAGATTTGTATTTTGAATTTGAATCTGAGTGAATTTGAAATGATTTGAAATTTAAAACAGAGAGGCTTCTGGACTTTTGTCACCCAGCCGGATCCTACCCACAGCCACTGACCGGGTGGGACCAGGTGCTGACTGGCAGAGGCGAGAGGGGGACACGTGGGCTGGTTCGGGGGACCGCGGATGGATTTTCCTAAAACACGAGAGCCTTTTTACAAAACTACATCAGACGCTGACGGTGGGACCAAGGGGACTGCGGGTTGAGAGTTTGAGAAGTCCAGGGTCCTTTTTGTAAAACCTTCCGGAGGTGACTGACGAAACTGAATTTGCGTTTGCAGACACTGCTAGCTGACCCCAGATGCAAACGAAGATGGCGAGCAAAAGGTTGCGAATTTCGCTAAACCGTAAAAACCAAAAACGAAGGGGATGCACCGGCTGCAAGTTTCATGTTTTGAGCTTCGCCAATGGAGGACTCTACGCGCCGGGAAACTACGACGAACAGAGGCCGACTCGAGGCCAAAAACTGAACTTCATCGTCAGGTAAAAGAGGTTTTCTCTCAGGATCTTTCAAGGACGATGGCGAAGGATACAACGTGATTTAGGAGATGATGTAAAAACTAAAGACGCAGAGGAAAGGTAGGGCTATGACTTTCATGTTGGCGATTTTTGCGAAGGAGGGCTGTAGCAGACGGGACGGGGTGAAGAACAGGGGGATTCAGACTTGTAAACGAAAAAAATTCAGAAAACTGATTGCTTGGTCCTGACTTCAACAGAGGATTCCTTCGGCTGTGGAGCACCAAAACGAGCGTCGTTTGTTTCGTTGGAAAGCTGGGAGGTAGGAGAACCAATTTCATGTTCGGAGTTTTCGCGAAGTAGCAACACACATGCTGGTACGAATTCGAGAAGCGGGGCTTGGGAGATGCACGCGTGGTCTGCCGGTGTCGTTCCTGGACATGGTCGAGAGCGCGACAGAGAGCGAGCGGGAGCGGAGGAAGGTCAGAGGAACGGAAGGGTTTGCGGCTGCTCACGGAGGGGTGGACGGCGACGTGGTAGCTGACCGGAGATGATGACGGTGGCGGCGTAGCGACGAGCGCGGGACGGCGACAGGGGCCTCCACTGCACGTCTCCTCCTCGCTCCAAGTAGAAGAGGCCGTAGACGAGCTCAGGCTGCACCGGCGCGAGGCTAGCGGCGACAGCGGCAGCTAGGCCCTGGTCATGGGCATGGCGGCGGCAGCGAAACAGAGAGGTGGGGGAAAAGGGGAAACGCTACGGCGCGAGGGAGGAAGAGAGCTAGGGTTCTAGGGAGGAAAACCGGGTTGATAAGGGAGGGGGTCACGAGCGTGGCGTGAGGGCTGACGCGGCAAACGGCGGGCGGACGCGACCTGCTCCGTCTGCTGCTCTTCAGAGAGCGCGGGCGAACGGAGAAGAGAAACAGGGGCGACGACGTGATTGCGAAGGGGTACCGGGCCGGGGTGGCGAGTTGGGCCGGAGGAGGGTGTTGCTCTGCTGGGCTGCGACCTCCTCTTGGGCTGCTGCGGCTGGTTGGGCTGCCAGGTTTGTTCTCTCCTTTATTTTCCTTCCTCTTTTATTTTTGTTTGATTTGTTTGTTTTAATTCTAATACAAATTCAAACCAGCTACTGATTTCAAATCTTTTGAACTTTGTTACCAGGAGGTTTGAATAGAGGGTTGGAACAAGTGTGGAAGCAAGGCAAAAGAGATGGAGGGGAAGGAGATGCCCACATACATGTTTATGAATGAGCCAAAAGGGGCATTATACAAGCATATGAAGAGATGGGGTTTTGCAATTTAGATGAAATCATTTGTAAAATTAGGGAACCTTCACATGGATCCAAGGCTTGTAGAAAACAAACAGAGGGAGAGAGAGATGAGGTGGTGCTTGCATGGCCCATGCAATTAATAAATGCCAAGTATTCATATTGTGAAAACAACATAAAATCATGTGGCATTATTCCATGCATTTCCAAAAGGTGGGAAAAAGGCCAAGCATAAGATTATGAGTGGGATCCACCCAACCCACATGAGCTAGAGGTAAACTCAATTAAAATGCCAAGCTCATATTAAGTTGGATGGTGGAATTATAAGGTGGTGAAAGAAAAAGGTGGTGGAGTTAATAAGAGATATGCCCCCAAATCAACTTGGGCATTTAACAATATATCAAGAACCAAATACAATATCAAGAGGCAAACTCAATTAATAATGCACATGAGATAAGAACCAAACAAGAAGGGGTTTTATATGATGCTCAAATGCAAGGTGGCATGATGACATGAGCATGATATGATGAAGATGCAACAATTATATATTGGAAGTGGCCCTTTTATTACTAGAACAAGTAGCATTACAGGTGTTAGACAACTGGGATGCTACAGAGGTCGTTGGCGATCAGCGCCGTCTTGGAGGCATCCGTCGGATGGACCTGCACCTTCTTTGTGTTGATGGTGGAGTCGAAAGACATGTCGGGTGAGTTTTGCCTTGTGACTGGGGGTGCCCCATTGTCCGTCACCTCACGGAGCCTTACGAGCTCGTCTTGCATGCCGAAAGACTGGGAGATTTTGTTGAAATCCCTGTCGCACTGGTCCGATCGAGTGAAGCTCCCGTGGACTGTGATGACGCCCTTTGGCCCGGGCATCTTGAGTAGCAGGTATGCGTAGTGTGGGACAGCCAGGAACCTTGCGAATGCTACACGCCCAAGTATGGCGTGGTATTGTGACGGCCAGTCAACCACTTCAAATTCGAGTCGCTCCTGCCGGAAGTTGTCCGGCTTCCCGAAGATGACGTCGAGCCCTAATTTGCCCAGGGGGAATATGCCCTTCCCTGGAACGATGCCGTGGAACGTTGTGTCTGACTGTTCCAGGCTGCATTGCGGGATCCGCATTGCTGCTAGAGTGCTTGCGAACATTAGGTTGATGCCGTTGCCGCCGTCCATGAAGACGCGACTCATCTCGAAACCTCCGATCTGCGCCTCCAGCACCAGGGCAGCATGACCTGGGCGAGGGATCTGGCAAGGGTGATCCGCACGAGTGAATGTGATGCAGGACTCCGATCCGCTGAGGTACTCAGGGATGGCAGGTGGGGTTGCCACGGCCAGGTTGATTTGTCGGGTGATTTTCTTCTGCATCCTATTCGTGGGGCGTCCCTTCTGGATCATCATTAGTGCTCCTTTCAGTGGGGGGTACCCGTTCCCAGCGTTGTTCTGTGCGGGTGCGACTGGTTGGTTTGGGCCTCCGATAGGCGGCGGTGGTGGAGCTCCATGTGCTATTTCACCTTGCGCAGGTGCGTTTCTGAATGCAGGGATTGGGGCTTGTTGCCTCATCTGCACCATGCTTTCGCTGAGTTTCTGGAACTCGCGACAGTCCTTGAGCATGTGGCTAGCTTTCTTTTTGCCGTCCTGCTTGTCGATGTAGAAGTGGATGGTGCATGGACCCGAAAGTTTGTCGTATGCTGAGGGTCCGTTGTCGCGGTCGCGGCGTTGCCACGACTGTGCTGGGCGTCCGCCGTCGCGGAAGTTTCCTCCGCGGTATCCTCCGCTGTTGCGGCTGTTGTCATTGCGATGGTCGGCATAGCCGGCCGCGACCATGTCGGGTCCGTCGCGATCGTCGTAGACGCGCGATCTCCTCTTGCTGCGGCGTTCCCGTCTTCGGCCGTAGTCGTCCTCTTCATCCGATTGTGCTCGGTGAATGCAATCTTCGCCGTCGGCCCACCTGTTGGCGATGTCCATGAGGTGGTCGAGTGTTTTGGGCTTGACACGCCCAAGTTCCTCCTTGAAATCTTGGCGTTTAACGCCATCCCTGAAGGCGTCGATGGCCCTCTCTTCGGAGATGTGTGCTGTGGAGTTCTTGGTGGTTGACCAGCGTAATATGTACGAGCGAATAGATTCGCCCGTTCTCTGAGTGCAGACTCGCAACTCTTCGATTGAGGCGGGCCTCTTGCTGGTGCCCTTGAAATTTTGGATGAAGCTGTAAGCTAGCTCCTCCCATCTTCGGATGGACCCTGATGATAGGTTGCTGAGCCAGACCCGCGCTGCGCCTGTCAGCTGCAGCTGAAGGCATTGCATGGCGGTTTCTTTGTTACCGCCGTGCAGCTTGACGGATGACAGATGGTCACTGAGCCAGGCTTTTGGATCTTGAGTGCCGTTGAACTTCGGAGTATCCGAAGGAAGCTTGAAATTGCGTGGCATCTGTGTTCGCCGAACAGATCTGCTGAAGCATCGGGCTCCACAGAGTTCTCCTTCGTCTTCGTCCATCTCGGATTCAGACGAGCATGCACGTTTGGCTCGTGCTTTGTCGATTTTGCGCTGTGTAAGCGCGTCTCTAGCGTCGTAGTCGCGTTTATGGCGACGCGAGCTCTTCTTCCTTCGGGGAAGGTCGTGTTACTCTTCCTCTTCGGATGAAGAGGTGGGGCTCCGGTCGCGCCTGGTCGGAGCTTTCTTCTTCGGCTCCGCAGGAGCGTCTTCGTGGAGCGCAGCTCTGACAAGTCCGAGTCCGGTGAGTGCGGACTTATGCATGACTCTTTTTGGGTCCCCCTCCGGAGGTTGGTGGGCCGCGAGATACGCAGTGGCTGCCATGATCGCAGCTTGCGGTGTCTTCGGGATGATGTTGCCGTCGGCATCCATCTCCATGAACGATGTGTGGAGAGTTCGGGTCACATCACGGCGCTCCTTGGGATCCATGTTCTCTACCCGAGAGCGATGCCTGTTTCCTTGGTTTCCGTTCGTGCTAGAGCCGGGGGCCATGGCGGAGAGCGCAACTCGTCGCGCGCTGGACTCAGAGGCTGCTTGCTTGCGTTTGTCAAGTGTTTCCTGCATCTTGACTTGCTTCTTATGCTCCTCGATGAGGAGGTAATGGTATGCCATCAGTAGTTCACGTGAGGCGTCTGCAGGCAGGACTATGTCGCCTGCTACGGCGCGGCGTGCCTGGACCCATCCTTCTTTGCTAAGTTGGATGACGTGGCCGTTGTTTTCCCCTTCGGGTGGGGGGGACTGGCTTCTTCTGTTCCCGCCGTTTTCGCCGTTTCTGTCCTGCGGGTTGGGGTTCGTGTTGGGCGGCGGGTTAGGCGTTTGCTGCTCCTGGATGACTGCGGCACATTGATAGCGCTTGTAGATCGGTCCGCTGCTGCCGCAGCTTTCAGATCCAGAACCGTAGGTCCCTGCGTCCGATGGCGGATCGCACATATCGGAGTTGCAGCTGCTGCTGTCATAGGAATCATCTGCTGCTGATGTTGTGCGTAGCACGGGGTGTGGGGCCCATGAAGCGGGCCTGATTGATAGTAGGGGCACCCGCTCAGGGAGGCGGAGGGTGCCAGTTTGCCCCACCTGGAAGCAGAAGCTTCCGAACAAGATTTCGAGTCCGTCGCCTACGGGCTCGAAGTCCTTCATGGTGGCCGGCGAGTGGGCGGTGAAGTCGAAAGCGCCGAAGAGGAGGTGACTCTCCGTTGTCGCAGAGTTGTAGATCGATCGGGTCGGGACCGTCACGACCGCACAATCAGCAACCCCAGCTCCCACAGACGGCGCCAATTGACGAGGTTTCGACTCGTCAATGCCCATTGTTATGGACTTGGGTTTTGGAGAAGATGGGGATGTTGGAGATCGTGGAACGGTTAACAGACAAGCAACCAGGGGACACGAGATTTACCCAGGTTCAGGCCCCCGGAGGGAAAACCCTACTCCTGCTTGTCTGCTCTTGATTACGGCGGAACCGAAAGTTACAGGGATGCGCAGATTTGATCTGGCGTGGAGGTGCGTATGCGAAAGTATGAGTCGAGAGATCTAGGTCGTGCCCTCCTGGCCTTTATATAGACTTAGGCAGGCCCCGGGCATAGTCCTAGTCGGTTACAAGTTCTAGGGTTTTACCCCTTTGAATTTCCTATCTACGCTAGTCTTGCTCTTCAAGGATCCGAATGCGTCATGGGCCTTGGCCACCCGAAAATCTTCATGGGCCAGTGTACATCTGCTGTGGGCCTTCCTTGGACTGGACCAGGTATGCTGAGGTCACGTACCCGTAGGGTATAACCATGTCATACATATTATCTTGATATAGTCGCGCAATTTCTTTAAAAAAGGTTGTATATGACCTACACAAAAAAGAGAAAATAGAATTTACACTTTATCATAGTATAAAAATCCCTTGTGTTATTTGGATGATTTTATTTTTGCACTAGTTACATACTTTTGTATTTTAGTCTACTAGCAATAGTGCCCGTGCGTTGCTACGGGTTTTAACATGCAGGAGAACTCCCGCAATGCAGAACCAGATTTCAGTTGTGTGCCACCTTCCCGCCCTTCACTTTTCGGTGCACGGCTTTGCCCCAAGCGCTGCCCCTTTTTTCCTGCGGCACTAGCTTGTTGCCGTGAGTGCCAGACATATCGAAGACGATGTAACCCAAGGCGAAGGACTTCCGCCATACCGGGTTGACCGAGATTTACCTTGATGTAGGGGTCCAATGCACCGGTGATGTCCATCATAGAGAGATGCCACGGCTTGACGATAGACAGGTATATGTACGACCAATGTTTGAAGAAAAAAAAATCTTCCTAGAGACCACACACTTACGGTAAGCAATATCAAATTTGTTGAAACCGGTCAAAATTGTTTTAGAGTAGAAACAAGAAAAGAAAAAAGCCTTTTATTTGCTTTACATATGGTAGACAGGTAGTTGTGGGAACCAACCAACACGAAAAGGCCTGACTTGCTGCTCAAAAGGCCCTAGGATACATCATCATCAGAGTAGCGGTAGATAGGTCGTTCTCTATCTTTATTTTAATTAAAAAAGAGTCCCTATCTATTCCGAGTTAATCCTAGCATTGCACTAACAAGAACATGAAGCCAACGAGCTACCAACTATTCCATCAAGATTTGACCAGCCAAAATCAATTCCAAACATCGATCGCCAAAGCAGAGCATGGGCACGAGAATTTCTTCAGGAACATTGGGCGGACGAGCTCACGCAGGCAAATTACTCACGCGAGTGTTTATCTTTGCTCTCAAATCTTAACCATAATGTACGCTGCTGTTTATTCCATGCCAATCTTGCCTGCGACGACGACTGTTCAGCAGCCGCTTGCAGCTCGCACTCGAGCCGCCCACCTCCGTCTGCACAGTCGCCCACCCGCTCTCGAACGCTCCCGCCTCCTTCTCCTTCTGCCCAGACTGAAACCATGCTCCTCCCAGCCTGCCCCTGCACTGCTCCCTCGCCAGCTTTTCCTTGTTCTTAGCGCCACCGAGCTCGGTCTCCTCAGAGAGCGTCGGCGGCCACGTCTCCTTCGCCGGCTCTTCATCCCACGGTGTGGACCGCTGGCCGCTTCCTCCTGTCAGCCATCTCCTATCGCTCCAGCCCACATTGGATCGCTGGGTGCTTTCCTCCCGTGAGTTGTCTCTAGCCGCTGCCGTTTCCAATCCACTATAAGGTCAAGGGTGGCCTCCTCCGATGCGGCGGCTCTTGGGCGGTCAGGCAGTTCAAGAGTGGAGGCTACTTTGTCTGTGCCGCCAGAATTGTCGTCTACATCGACGGGTCAGGTAATGGTGGAGAGGGAGAGAAGGGAGAGGACAGGGGAGACGACCACATTGGCCAAAAGGCAAAAGTCTCTGTCTAGTTTTTCTTTTTAGACCGCGTAGTCACTAAAGGAAAGACGAAGGGGCCAGCGGTGCCACTCGCCTCGTCCTCTCTCTGCGGGGAGCGATGGGGAGTCAACGAATATGCGAGCGAGGGAGGCAGGAGCGAGAGGATGCGGCCGTGCGGGCGTGCGAGATCTTTTTTTCAAAAATAACCATTGAGGTTCACTAAGCGGTGGCAGGTGCCGTAATATCTCCAAAACTTCGGGGGCAAAACTATCCTAAAACGGACCAGACCAAAAAAACTGTTTTTCTTTTATTAGTAGGTATAGATTTTCTCTGGCAAGGGTTTAATACTTTGACTTGCACATACATGCATATATTCTTTTACACACATAATTTATATCATATTTTATTTAATTTACTTTGTTATGATTTTACTACCTCTGTCCGGTGTTCACCAAATTTGTGTCGCTTAGATTCCACACTCTCAGTGAAACTTATGAACATGGGTAAACCTAATGTTCTACTACCTCTGTCCGGTGTATAAGTCCCCCTTGTTTTTCAAGTCAACTTTGACTTTTGATTTTAGCCAACCATATATGGGTTATATGCTACAAATAATATACTAATGAAAACTATTTCAAATACAACTCCAACAGTATGCTTTTTATGTCAAATAGTTCACATATTTTTAGTTAAATTTAGGGTCAAAGTTTGAGTCAAAATACGAGGAGGACTTATACACCCGGACAGAAGGAGTATATTAGTTTTTGCAACACTTTGTATCCTAATAGAAAATAAATAAAACATTTTTTTAAAATAAATAAATTATTATTAGGAATAAACTAGTAGAATGCCCCTGCGTTGCTACGGGCAGTTTTTTTTTGAATTCCTCAAAACTTTAACAAATGACACTTAGCTCTTTAAATTCATGCTAAGAAGGAACATTGATTAGTAATTATCAATCAATATAGCGGACACTAAAAGCTCATTCCTGCTAAATACGATAACCTCATGAGGCATTTGAGAAAACTTACAAAGCAACTTCCACAACATAAAATTACACCCAAAAATCATATGGCAAAAGATAGGAAATAAACAGGATGCTTAGAAAGAGTGTCTCGAGGGAATCATAGTATTTGCACATGTAACACTATGACATCCTGAAAATTTTCTAGACAAAGTAGTTTTATGCACAAGTGATAAAGTCGCGGGAGGTTAGTTGTCCTCCTTTTGTTTCCCTATACCTTTGGAGGTATAAAGGTCTTCATTGACATATAGAGAAAAATGACTAATACGTTGGAATAAGAGATATTTGTGCTAGCATTGTCTCAAGATTTATATGCATCTATTTCCCGACAGATGTTTTTTGCAGGTTCTCTAGTAGAATTAAGCACAACAATTCAATCAAGAAAAATAAGAAATCCACAAGTATGAAAGGTAATAATGCTTGCGCTCCTCCCAGACCAGTCCTGGACGTTCAAAAAAATCAGCTAACCACTTAACAAGAGTTAGGAATACTGACATATTCAGATATGCATACTATTAAAATTTGCTCACCTTAAATCTTATGCCAGCCGTTAAGATAGTGAGGGTTGTGACCATGAAATAGTAGACGGAGACTGTAGTGAAAGTATACAATGGCGTAAAGTTAATGTAACAGGTGATGTTTTTCAAGCCCCGCCGCACTTCCACCATGCACGACGACCTCGACCGTGCGCCATTGGCGTGGATACAAATTGGGCAATCAACCCGCACTCCCTCGCTATTATCCTCGAATTTATTTCCTCCCCTTTCGACTATTCTTGCGTAGCTCGAGTGGCTGTGCGCCAACAACAAATTCTCCGGCGGTGATGCAGGTCTTTGCCGACATATGAAGTAGTCGGCATTGAGATCCACCTTAGTCGCCGACTTTCCGGTCCAGGTACGAACCATACTTCACCTTCCCAAGGCATAAGCACGACAAGATCTGTCAATCTGGCAATGGGGATGATTGCCCTCGTCCTCCTCCGACGCGGCGTGGCCCTCCCGACCCATCGTCGAGAACTGCCGCATACTCTCGCTCCCTTGTTTTTGTCTCTCTTAGTCTCACGTCTAGGCCACCGCACGCAGATCGCCAGACACCGCCACCGCACCTTAGGCGACTCCTACTAGCTGCTCTCCTCATGCTCTCCTGCACTCGTGTCAGAGATGCTGCGGCGCGGTGCCTCGCCGTCTGGCGTATTGGGTGTTTGCCAATGCCGAGCTCGGAGTGGTCCAGATCTTTTCGGGCAATTCGGTGAGGCCGTGTTCTCTGACAAGAATTAATAAAAGTTCACTGCATCAATAGGCACTGGTTTTAGTAGTATGATTAAGACATGGATCTTACATGAGTGATGGATGGTGGATTTATCGCTTATCACATCCACGCCCTCATGCACAAACAAACAGTTTACATAGGTGAACTAATTAAACAAGTACTCATCGGTCCTCTCTGATCCATTGTGTGCCGATTTCATGGAGGATCTGTACGCGCGCACGGGGAGATTGAGCAAAGGTCGACCAATCAGCCATCAATTTGGGCGCTAAACCGTCCTTGGCTAGGATCCGAGAAGCCGTTCTTTGTTGGGATCCCACGGATCCTCCCGATCTGGTGAGGATGCGGTGGGAGCTCCGCCGACTGCTCACAGCAGATTGGGGAGGCACGGTTGTGCATCGAACGGGGGACCTTAATGGGGTTGGCGGCGTGCTCGGGGGCTAGGATCCGAGAAGCCGTTCTTTGCTGGGATCCCACGGATCCTCCCGATCTGGTGAGGATGCGGTGGGAGCTCCGCCGGCTGCTCACAACAGATTGGGGAGGCACGGTTGTGCATCGAACGGGGGACCTTGAGGTGTTTGGCGGCCTGCTCGGGCTCGATGCGGGCACCGGGAGGGAACGACACGGGAAGAAGAACAACGGCTGGCTCGGTCGCTCACCCAGGGCGGCGGCAGGTTGATTTGTTCTCTTTTTTTACAAGGAACGGTCGAGTTTGAGTTTCACCCAGCGATGGCAGGGTGCATAATAACTTCAAAAGGCTAAGGGCAAAATCGGAATAAAATTTTTAGACATAAATTCTGGCCTGGATGAACCTACGCTAAGAGAAAAGGTATTCTTTGATATAATAATCTATCGATCCTAAAAGGTTGAAAGTCTGAAGTGCAGAATGAAAGTTACTAATTCTCCAACATCCACTTCTCTAAATGAACCCTCCCTGATATGATGAAAAGAGAAGTTAATGATGTCAATTTACATGTGTAATCTTCCTATTAATGCCCTTTAACAAACAAACAAATACTTCAGCAAAGAATCCTATGCTGGGTACCGACCCAACATCCACCATCACATGTCGCCTCCGGCGTAGGTTTTTTCCTCTTTAGCAATGTTTGTTCTGATTCCCAAATCCCCTCATGATGCTTGGCGACTCCACCGAAATCCCAAATTCAGGTTAAAATCAGCTAGCAAAACCAACAAATCAGAGATTATGAAGCCCAAATCCAACTTTGCTCTCCGTCAAAACAATCAACTAAGTGGACAGACTATGTACATGTACAGCTACCTGAACCTAAACATGCGCCACTTCCCTAGTACTACCTGAACATGCGCCTCTTTACTGTTGACTGCCTGAGAAAGCTACATGTCTCCTTCTGGGAAAAAGCAACGTCGCTGGCGGCCCAAGCACCCATGCGGCCTAGTTGAAAAAACATGTTGGGCCCCCATATGTGATTTTGGTAATTAATGACAATTTTTATGGACTAATGTGTGTATTAAGTTATACTTGTAGGATTTGTTTATTGGCATCGCTTGGAACATGTGTTGGCTTCAAGGTCGATGAAATGCAAAGAAGATATGTTGGGCAAGCTCAATATGCGAGGTCGATGATGAAGAATTAAGAAAGTCGTTCCACCTTGAGAAGGGCAAGATCGTCTACATCAAGCTCAAGTGGAATGCTCAAGTCAAAGGTATAATCTTGATAGGTTTTCCTTTTTGCCGGTCTCTTGTTGTGTGTAGGAGATCGGATTTTGGATAGATAACCGTACTATCAAAAGGGGCTATCGTATGAGTAATTTGGTCACATCGTTCGGAGAGAGATCAAACCTTTGCATACTTGCATCATCATTTTTGGTTGTTATTTGGTCTTATCCATATGAGGATATAGAGCTTGTGGTAATCTCCATAACAAGCTCTTGTTCATCAAAATCGGATCTCCAATTTGTATCTTGTTGCGATTTTGATTTATGTGGCTTTTCGGTTTCTCACCAAGTGAGGTATATCACATTATTCTACTTGATACTTTCTCACTTGGTGATAATCAATATTTCCACTTTTTATTGGGAAGCCCTTGTCGTCCTCTATACAAAGCAATTTGAATCGGGTCAATCAGAGCTTCCAATCAAAAGTTATTGTCGTTTGAATATTTGCTTGTCAATCTGTTTTCTGGGCCGAGCGGTAGTACCGCCCGGGTGGGCCAGTAGTACCGCCCGGGCCTAAAAATGGCCCGTTTTTTTTCTGTCTCGCTAGGTATCTATTTATGGTAGTACCGGCCGACCCGGTAGTACCGCCCGGGTGGGCCGGTAGTACCGGTCGGCCCAGTTATTTTTCCAAAATAGCCTAGATCCAAATCTGAGTTCCTGGCCTCGCGCTCGTGCGTTGACCCTGTGCGCCGCGCGCTGCGCTGGCCGCCCGCTCGCCGATTCCCGCGCCTGGCCCCACCTGCTGCGCCGCTGCCGCCGCATGCGCACAGCGCGCGCTCGCCCTGCCTTGCTGCCGCTCGTGGCGGGCCCGCCCTCACGTCCCGCGCGCGACGCGCGGCGCGCTGCTCTGCCTTGCTGCTAGCTGGCGCGCTGCTTGCTGCTGCATCCGTGCGGGCCCTGCTAGCTGCTAGCTGCTGCGCTGCGCTGCTCCTGCGCGCGCGCGAGATTGGTGCACTGCTGGCTGCTGCGCTGCCTCGCCTGCCCGCGCGGGCCCCGCTGCAGCTGTCGTCTGCTGCTGCATGCACTGCCCTGCTGCTGCTGCTTTCTCTCTCTCTGGCTCGCTCGCTGCTGTCTGGTTCGTTGGGACCGGCCGGACCGTCCAGAAAAATACCCCAACGGCCATATTTTGGCTAGCCCTATATAACTCTTTTGTCCTTTTTCATTTAGGGTTGCTTCTTTCTCCTCCTCCTCTTGTCCAAGCTTTGGCCCCATTTGCTTTACTCTTTGAGCTTGATTTGTACACACCCCTCCATTGATTCTTGCATATATTTGAGGGGTTGTTGGAGGAGATCTAGATCTACGTTTTGACCAAACCAAAACATCTCTTTGTGAGTGTATCTTTGGGGATCTAGATTTTGAAGAATTTTGTGTCTCTCTTTGATTCCTTCTCTCTTGTTTCCCCAATAGCTTTAATAGCTTTGTTGGAACTTGGGAGTGAGGGATTTGAGCATCTTTGTGGTGTTCTTGCCATTTGCATTTGGTGTATCGGTTTGAGTTCTCCTCGGAGGATTTGATTTGAGTTGCTCATTGGAGCTTGTCCCTCTTGGGTTCTTGGAACCCTAGACGGTTTGTGGCCTTGGTGGCATTGTGGCCTTTTGTGGCATTTGTTGGGAGCCTCCAATTAAGTTGTGGAGAAGTGCCCCAACCTTGTGAGAGGTTCCGGTTGCCACCGATAAGTGCACCGATAGTGGAAGCGTGGATCGATCCCATTGGGGTGAGATTCACCGGAGAATAAGGGAGGCCTTTTATGGTGTTGGTGGTTTGATACTACCCCCTCTCCAAACGAGACGTACTCCATGTTGGGAGGAACTCGGTAAAATGTCGGTGTCCCCGCGTGCCTCGGTTATCTCTATACCCGAGCTCTTTACTTATGTACTTTACATTTTGATAGCCTTCGTGCTTGAAGTAATCTATATCTTGCTATCACCTTGTTGCTTGTATTGCTTAGCATAAGTTGTTGGTGCACATAGGTGAACCTTAGTTGTTCTAGGTTGTGCTTAACAAAGTAAACACTAGTTTTATTCCGCCTTTGTTGAGCCACTCTAGGAAAAGTTTTAATCGCCTATTCACCCTCCCTCTAGGCGACATTCCTATCCTTTCACTATTGTCTTGTAGTTGAGATCATACACCTCCTCATCCGATCCAGGAATAACAAGGGAGAATCCAAGGTTTGGGGCAAATGCTCGCTTGTCCTGGACCAGCTCCTGTGGCGGCTGGTCGTCGTGGTCGAGCTCCTGCAGCAGCCGTTCATTGTTGTGGTCCAGCTCCTGCGGCAGCCGGGCCTGTTGGAGGAATAGGAGGATGGATGAAGGAAGATGGTAGGCAGGCAGAGTTGGTGGCGTGGACACTCGGTAGATAGCCGTTAACCATGAAAACGATGGCGTAACATCGATCAGAAGCATCACCACGTCGCTCTTCAGTTTTCTTCGTTACCAGTGGCACGTGGCAGACTCGTACGGGTACCTTTACCTTGGGAGGCTGACGGTGACATGAAATCCTGGTGATCAAGATAATGAAATTGTGGATCAAAGTAGCCTATTAATACAATTTGAGGGAACTATCTCTATCGGGACAATGTAATATGTAAATAAAATAAATTGGTAAGTAAGTGGAGATTTCACAAATAAATACATGCAAAATTGCTATCAACCTTGCATTGGTCTTAATGCAATCACTACTTGTTCTGTTACAATCAACACAAGGTTGACCGAGCGTAAAAAATATAGACATGAGCTCCCCAGCCAAAATAGGGAACTGGCGGCAGGATTTCTGGAAACATGGAACAATTATATTTGTCATTCTTGTAGAAAACAAATGTATCAGATATGAAAAATAATAGCTCGATTTAGTCAAGTCCATGAGATATGCATAATCTTGTTATCTTGACAGAACAAAAACGTAATTGGGGTCAAATGAGCACACATCAATGCTAGTGATAGGTCGAAACATGAATGTATTAGGTATAAAATGGTGAGGATCGCATTTGCCCTTATAAAATGTAAGGGTTATATGCACATGAAAAAGAAATACAATTACTTATGGCCAAACAAGCAAATGAAAATTGTAGTTGAACTCACGCTGATGTTCGGTTTCTTTGATATAGAAATGGCCATGGAAATTTCTTGTGTTTCCTTGGGACATGCTACATTAAAGGCATGGAACCTCTGCAGAGTTCTTGGCAGGCCTTTTCCGCATCATATAAATATAACTGGTGGTACTCGTAACCGGACGCGCAGTACTCTTCCAAGTCTTGCTACGAATTCCTGTTTCAGGGATCGATTAGTTCGAGATCTTGGAAACTTAACTGGCACACTTGGGCACCCCCACGGGTGAAATTCTTCATTTGGCTTGCCTGTCAGGATCGCTGTTGGACGGCTGAGCGGCTCGCGCGAAGAGGGCTCGCGCACCCGCCAAGCTGTCCCCTGTGTGACCAGGAGGTCGAGACAATGTCTCACCTCCTGGTTGGCTGCCCCTTCTCTCGGGCGCTTTGGCATGAGGTCCTATCTTGGATATGTTCGACGACCCTGCCTCCGGATGGAGAAGACGACTTCGTGGACTGGTGGCAACACGCTGTGCTTTCTACCCCCCGCGCCATGCGCAAGGGGACATCTTCGCTGATCATGTTGACGGCATGGTGGATCTGGAAGCATCGCAATGCGGTCGTGTTCGATCATGTGTCGCCTGACATGGGTCGCCTTCTCACCACCATTCAAACCGACGCACGCTTCTGGGGGACTGCCGGTGCGATTGGCCTCCACGTCCTGATCCCTGTGGTTCCATAGGTCTAGTGGGTTATGTTGTATGGGTTGGTGGCTCTACTGAGCCTTGTACATATCTGTACAAACTTATTTTCCTATCAATGAATCGAAACGCAAGGCTTTTGCGTTTTCGAAAAAAAAAATGGATAGGGAATGAGTAAAATGCAAAAAGGAATAACGAAAAAGAAAGTTATAGAATAGTTGCAGCCTTCCATGTGGATATTAATTTGGATCTAAATGACCGATGGTAAGCTATTAGGTAATCTAACATATTTAGTGTTTGGGATGCAGACAACTTTCACATATCAGAATGTTTAGAATTAAGCTCTCACATATCTGCAGTTCTACATGCACACAACAAAGACTACTAATTCTTGCATCCACTTTAGGCCTTGTTCGGTTAGCCCCCACCCCGCCGGGATTTGCGTTCAACCCCCGTGGATTGGACCGGATCCGAACAGCCCGGGATTTTTCCCCGCATACTCTGCTTAACACATTCGGTTACACCCGGCGTGGATTATATCCCCGTCTAATCCCTCCTGAAACCCGCAATTTCCACGGGGATAGAAAAATCGTGTCTCTGCCCGTGGAATATACCCCGAACCTCTACAGTAAAGAAAACAATCGAGAGGAGCTTCCTCCCCCAACTGTCTGGCGATTGGGAGGCGACCGTGGCGGCGACGGCTACTGGGAAGGATTCATGGAGTGCGGCGGCGCAAAGTGGATCGACGGCAGCGAAGTGCCTCTCCTTCCACCCGTGCTAGTCGGAGGCGACCCCAAGGTCCAAGGTCAAGTGAAGCGGCTACTTGCGCTCGACGGCGACCTAGACGTGCAGCGCGCGGGCTCGCCGGCCACTATCTCCGACTTCCCAATGCCCACGGCCTTCGACGGAGGCCCTCTCTCCCGTAAGATACTTCTCTCCTTCTATTTTACCTTTCCCCTCCCCTCTTGCCTGAAATTCTAGGGTTCTTTATAGATCAGCACTAAGGTTCTTGGATCGTTCGATCTACAAGTAAGTACATGGTAGGTTGATAGTTGGTGTGCCTGTGTGTGTACAACACAGAGTCCTCCATCGTTTTGAGGGGAAGATTACCCGGTTGAAACAAGAGTGCAACCTGCAACTTGCTTTATTTAATCATTGCTCACTCCATAGTACAATACCTCTGTAGCAAGTACACAACTCCTGCACAAAGGAATTGGTGAAAAATCATCGTAATTAGCAAGCACATGTCTTGCTCATGTCAGTTGTTGAGCTACTCTCACTGCCTGAATTAGAAGATATGAGTACAATGGGTTGATAATCCTATTGTTGTGTAGGAATGTAATAACACCAAAAATTATTCAATAGTGAAGAATTGAAACTAGCAAATGTGAAACGATTGGTTCCTGGTCTGAGCTTGGATGGAGTGAGTCTGCTTGTTTTTTTGGTTGTGTGGAGGCTCTAGGATTTTCATTATCCCTTTCTACATTAACATATACGACTGGTTTTAAGGTTTAAAATAGCTCAAATGCCAGATAGTGCAAGTGTTTTCTTCAGGGTGAATATTCCATAATGTAGCATACAATCTTCAGATTTTTTCCCTTGTAGAACCATAGAAACAATTCTATTTTGTTTAAGCGGATACTCAAACATATGAAACAGTTCCTTATCAGAATTCTTTAGCCTTTAGTTCACCATGGAAGGTATGTACACTAGTATTTTTTAGCGATCAGCTCAGTTGGTTCATTAAAACTATGCAAGCCTGAAAACAAATCAGGGAGATGTCTTTCCACCTCCACAAGGTAATTTGCTTTTCAATCTAGTAGCCCACAATTTATTCCTGATGATAAAAGCAAGATTTTTGTAGCTTAGCTTGCGCGAGGTAGAAGTTAGAACAAACCAATCATCTATAACTTCTTACATATTCTTACATTTGACATGTAGTTTTCAGACGAGGATGTACTTAATCACTATAGCCCTTACAGTTACACATCAGTAAAGTGATTCTCAAGAAAAGGAGCATCTACAAACTACTTTTTCTCAAATATTTGCCTTCCATGTGTGAAGTTGATCTTTAATGGCTGTCCTTATGTTCGAGATGTTCCTTATGTCCCTGTAGTTCTGTTTGCTTTCCAAGAGTACCATCTTGGGAAGGCTGATTCAGTGTCAGTTTTTCTTACCGTCGCAACTGTTGTGTACTTTTGGTGAACTTTCAAATCAGCTTTTCTACATAGAAGTTGTTTTGCATTATCTTCATCTCCATGCTTGTCATTGCATCGTAGTTAAGTTATTTTCCTTACCTGCCGCTTCGCATGGTTCATTGCGCGGGGATGTCGCAACGTCGATGAAGTTGGTGCAAACTGGTCACTGCGGCCACGGTGGCAGTGAGGGAGAGAACGAGGCGCTCAAGACTTACTCGGACAACATTGAATTTGGAGCGGTGTCAGAGGCGTATCCAGGTGAAGTGGACCCATCACCGGCATCCCCCTCCTCTCCAATGGAATGTTTCAACAAAGCGATATACACAAATATTTCTTAGATGATAGAGTTTAACTTCTGACCTGCATTTTTAAAACAAATATAGCATCCTAATGAATGACCAGCCTTTATACACAGTAGCAGTCCAATGCATCCGAATATTTCCGTTCTTTAGTTAGGGTCACCATGGAAACAACCTTATCTGATCATCTGATATATTTTTCAGTCCATCAGTTTCTTATGTGCTCCTCTCATGTACAACTCAAACAATTCCACTTCTACTTTATTTGCACGAGTCATTCCTTTCTGTTTTAAGATGAGATATGTTTCGATTTGCATTATGAATGTGCATCAATCATGATATTATGCGCTTCATATCCTCATCTTCTCACTCACTGCAGATCAAGGGTCTCTCGGGCTCGTAGGGCTACCAACGACCTGATGGAGTTGGGACAGATCAGGTGGCATCATTTCATTTGAGTCAGCAGATCTACACCTGGGCGACAAACACTTCATAACTCGTGAATGCCGGTGTCGATGACTACGACCTTGATCTCGCCCTGCTTGCACGTCTACCTGGAGAAGACAGTCACCGGAGACCTTGGTCACCGGCAATGACTCACCAGTGAGCGCCGATTGGTCGATCTTGAGTGGGTTGTCCTTCAGAAGCCACACGTCTGCGGGGATGATGTCGCTGAGATTGATGCTGATGATGTCGATAAGAATGAGAATGACGGTGTCCTGCTTCGACCATTTGCCATCCTGGAGCACCTTGGTCTGCGGCGCAAGGCTCGCCATCAGCGTCGCCGGCCGCATTGCCGACGTTGTTCTCCTCGATGAAGCTTCTATCTATAGAGATGATGGATCTTATCTGTGTAAGCTGATGGATGGCTACATGTTTTATACTTATTTATTATGTTTAAGACTTGGATTTTTTTATTTAATCCCTTTTGCATTTCTTTGATCACATAAAAAGCTGCATGTTGCACTAAATACTATTCAAAGTGGAATAATCAAACGATTGAGTGGTTGGAGGGATTCAACCTCCAAGTGGTTTTGGGTGGAGGGACGTGGATCACCCGAACCCCCGTGGGGGCTGGTTCCACTTGGGGTTAATTCCCTAACAACCGAACGAAGCCTTAAACTGCACTGAACCACACCTGAACTACAATTTTGTTGTTGAACAACAAATCACTCTTAACATTCGACTGTTGACGGACGATGCAGAAAAAGACGAAGGGAAATCCTGGCTCTAAATTTTCCTCCGTACGACCATACCTATCTGCTATCTCTCTCCGGTTTGGCAAGAATCTAAAACAGAGAAATACATGAAGGAATCCGTAGCTGAATCTCCGCTCTAGGTCGATTTTAGCAGGGCTTTACAACAACCACCGATCGGTCTAGAAGCTGGCCATATTGCCATGTTAATTAATCAATTTCATACTTACAGGGTCAATTGCAGAAAATCATGATCTTGTTGCGTCGCGCGGATGGGGGACCGCAACAGCCAAGCAACATCGAGAGGCAGACACTGGCAGAGCAAACGGAAACCCGACCAAAACAGCAAACACCAAGGTAGCGCCGAATCGGAGGAGCGAGGGAGGGGGCCGGTGGCCATGGCGCCGCGGATGCGTCGGGGCTCCAGATTGACGCGGAGGATCCGAGGAGAGGGACGGCAGCCATGGCGTGGGTGGAGCAAGCGGAGTTCAGGCGAACGAACCGTCTAGCTTTGACTTTGCGGCGACAGGCTTTGCAATACCTTCAAACGTTCAGGGGCAAATCCATTCAGTGAAAAATCGGACGGAAAATTTAGACAAACTAACCTACCTCAAGAGAAATTAGATAGATAGATAGATAGATAGATAGACAGACTAGCTAAATGCCCGTGCGTTGTAACGGGTCAATAAATTTTAAATTTGAAGAGATAAAGATAGCTTAGAAGTTTATCATCACAAATTTCCAACAACAATTATAATATTAAGTAACCACCTATAGTTTAGACTTCAGACTAACCACAACTAAACTACCATGAAAAAAACATGATTGAACCTTGCCTATGTTTTCAACAAAATTAACCAATGAAAAAATTTCTTTCCTAAATTGCAATGCACATGTAATTCATAAAATGGTGTGTTAGACGAACGTTCTGAAACAACATTCCATAATAATATTGACCAAGTATGTTATAGCCCGGAGGAATTATTTCGGAGCCCACATATTCTATCCGTTTTTTTTGGTGTGGAAGCTATAACTTTACTTTATCGATCATATAATGCACATATTATAATTCAGGATTTTTTCCATTATCTATTTGAAAACTTATTTCCTTTTATCTCCAGCACTATATAAGATGAAAAATACAGATAGCGACTATATTGTTTTGACCAGAAGTCAAAATAGTGTATTGAAGCATTGAGAATATTCTACTGTTTCCCTCAAAAAAAGAATATTGTACTGTTAACTGAAATAAAGCAATCAGTGATACAAAAGCAACAAGAAGCTAGATAGCACCACTTGTTGTTATATGTCACTCCCAAATAAATAGCAACAACCTACTTACCACCGGCGGTGCAAAGCAAAAGTAAGCTAGCTAGTATGGACGATACAAATCATAAAAAGCTAGTATCCACGATATGTATCCTCCCGTATTTACAGTTTGCTTGTCAGTTTGTTTGTTTGTCGGATTTCAAATCTATAAAAATATTACTATCTTTTCCATAAAAAAATGAATCATCCTTATACATGGGTATGCATCTGGAATCTTCAGTTATAAGCAAAACATTCATACAGATTGGAGGTCTGATTCTTGCCCCTAGATAACTAATAGAGTTCTCCGGTACCACTCTGCTCCTCCGGTGCTCCTGTCCTAGTCGCCAGTCGTACAGCCAAAAAATCAGAGAGATATAGATAGCAGGGCAAAGAGCAGATAGGAGGAGAGGGGAGAGGCACCACGGTTCAGCCACCACGGGCAGAGAGGGGAGAGGCGACCTCGGGCAACCACGGCCCTCTCACTCGATCACTTCCGACGATCGTTCATGCTCAGTCATCCCTTTAACCTGGCAGTAAGTTCCCAGGTGCTCCTCGTCGAGGAATCCACCAATGTCGAGATGATAAGAGCACCAAGCGGGCCAGCCTAAAGATGTTCTGCATTCTGAAGATGGTATACCTCCCTGGCTTCCTCCCCTCCCTGTACTCGATTCTCTTCCTCCGACCTTCCATAGGCCAGGCCTATGCGGGAGACCACGGCCTCAACGGCAACCATGCGCGGTGCCTCGATCAGGGCGTGGTTGCGCCAACAAAATCAATCTTCAAAGTTGGCATGAAATCAAGCGAACCTTAAAATTGAAATCCCAAATCCATCTATCCATCCACACGAGCAGCGACACACGACATGACCAGTCAAAATCCCGAATCGATTTCCCAGCGGCATCGCTCAACCACTGCATCCAAGTTCACATCCATCGCGGCATGGAGCGCCTCCATATCCCGGGGTTGCGAGCAAAGGCCGAGCGGGCAAGGGCGGGCTCGCGAGCACGGCGATATCTTTTAGATGAATTGTACATATGCTTGTCAATGTCTTTATTATGCACTAAGATAAGTGGGCCATTTTTTGTATCTCCTTACTCTATCACTAAAAAATCCAGCTGCTGCCTGTATTAAGCATGGCAGATAGAACATACATTAATATATTTACACGACTGGGAAGATGATCAATCAGCAAACTCGGTGTAACATGATGCATAAAGTTATTATTTTTGTATAAATACACTTAGAAATACTTTGTCGACAAATGCAGATCTTGCTCTGTATATGCTTCAACCCATTTCAATGGAAGTCAACTTTTTCAGATAAATGGACCATTTACATATTGAATCATGTCTAGAAACTTGAATCAGCAAACATCACACTTACACTGTTACACAAGTGTTTCAACTTACTAATTTACATATGCAACTATATGAACTAAACATCACGCTTGTTGCGGCCAATTGCTCTATAATCAGCCATTCAAAATAAATTACATCTAACTACTCATCAGTCAATACAATTGAGCATTTACTTTAGATGCATTGTAATTCAAAATAAATTACATCTAACTTCTCACCCAGTTCACAATGTTCTGAGTACCTGCATTGCCTAGTCACTGCACCCAGAACAGTTTCAAGAAAAACCCATAGAATAATTCAATGGCAGTGACAGGAATTGGCGACATAAAACTAAGAACAGAACAATAACTCGTCTCCTCAATATTAAAATAAAACAACAACCTAAGAATAATTGATGTGTACGTGTGATGTTCTAAATGGGCATGCAAGTGCAAAGAACACCCGATCACAAAGATCTTATGATTGGAACATTTGAGAGGTTCCTCCCGTTTTCAGCTTCAGCAAAGGCTGGGAAAACATCACATGACCAAACGAATTGAATTCCATCTTTACCTAGGCTGGGAAAACATCAGATGACCAAACGAATTGAATTCCATCTTTACCTCTTCCATCTTGTAGTTGTCCAGTTTCTGCAAGAATCTCAAGCACAACTTCTGTAATTCGATACCAACCAAACAGAACTAATTGAATTAAACATCGAGAGCTGAAATCAGGCATGGGGAAGAAGGACGAAGCATAGGTGAGGCTCTGATGCTTACATCGATCTGTGCCTCCCCATCGCGCTCTTCGTCATCGTAGTGGCAACAGCCTCCCTTTCCTCCGTGACGCGATCCAGCATTGCCTCCTCTCGAGCACTCCCTCGATTCCGTCCTCCTTTCTTCCTCACCAGCCCCGAGCTCCTCGTCCAGCCACGCAGCGACCAAGCCCACCGCCTCCATGCCTCTCGCTCGCGATGCCGGTAACATCCGCTGCCAGGCCGCACGCTCTGGCCAAATCGTCCGCGCAGGCGCGCGGCCCTCCGCCGCCAAGCTCCCCCATGCGCTCCAGGCGGCCGTCGCCCTCTCCACCTGACGCAGCAGCTCCACCCCGGCTGACCGTGTGAATCCACGTATCCCTGGATCCCTGCTCGGCGGCGCCACCCGCGGAACTACGAACTTGAGGGAGGGTTGGATCCGCTTCCAGGAGCTGGAGTGGAGAAAGATGCCGGCTTCAGCTGATCCGGCCTGTCTCCGACCTCACCTCCCAGTCAAAGCCGCCGACTAGCTGTTGATCTACGCCCGCGGCCCGCCTCCTCGCACCCGTCAACGGCCTCGGCCTCTCCTCCCAGTGCGCCGCCGGCCACACAAGCTCCACCACCGGCGCCCCGGCACTACGGACGGAAGAACAATTTTTTACTTGTTGGTGGCTCTCCTGTAATACCCTCAAAAGGTCAGGGGCAAAAACGTCCAGGAAAAATTCGGACGGATATTCTGTATGGAACGAACCTACGGTAAGAAAAATTAGTAGTTAGAAAGATAGATAGATAGATTTATCTATTTTGGAAATAAATTAATGGCCCATTCACAAAATTTTAAACATGGAATAAAAATATGAACTAGTCATGCTGGGCCGAGCAGGCCATCATAGCTGGCCCAAAGTCCATCTGGCAGTTCTTCTTCTTCCCTTGGGCATTTGGGTTCCCAGAGGCATCGAACTCCTAGGGTTTGAGCAAGGACACGAGCCACTAGCCCATCACCACCGCCATGAAACGGCCACCACCACGAGACGACGCGGCGGCGGCGGGCAGCAGCGGGGGCGGCCGCGGAGGAGGATTTAACAAGGGGAAGGGAAGGTGGGGCGGGAAAAAGCGGAACGAGCAGCGGCTGGGAGGCAACGGCGGGGCTCTCTCCCTCGCGGCCTTCGCCAACGCCAAGTCCAGGAACACCGGCTACAACCCGGCACTCATCAGTAAGGACCTGATGTCTTCGAGCCTTGATCCGGGTGCAGAAACAGGCTTTACTATAGCTTGTTTGGCTTCTAATTCGAAGCAAAAGCCTTTTCCTGTTTGTGTGCTATTACGTGGAAATTCCCCCCTCCGGTTTATATAGGATAACATTTGTCTTGCTGGTGCCCAAATGCTCGAGGATTTGTTATAATTTTGGGTGCATAATAGAAAAAGATCAGTTATGCTGTATTCTTCTTCATGGCTTTACTGAGTAAATCCCGCTTCCTATTGGAATTTGAAGGTAGGAATAGTCTGTCCCCTGGTTTTGTCCTTGAAACATAGGCTAAAGCTTATTGCATGCTTAATGAATAATTTTCCTGCTCTGGTTGGATGTGAATTAAGTGTAGTAATAGGAATTGCATGCTTCAGTTTTACATATTGATAAAATGGAAGAAGAAAAGGTGATATAAATTTGGACACAAATTATGTTTTCAGTAGTGTGGTCTTTCAGCAATATTGTCAAACAGTGGAGTGACTGTCGCGAGACTAGGTTTCCTACTTTTCAAGAAAGTTTCATCATGTGAGATACTCAGGTCCATTTTGAATACAAACATCAATGCCAGTTGAATTGGAAGTATCACCTTTCCCTTATAAAAGTTTGATTCTAGAAGATGTACGATTATAAAAATAGCCTTCAGCTAAAGTTTTACTCTTGTAGAAAATTTACTACTCCCTCCGATCCGTAATAAGTGTCGCTGATTTAGTACAAAATCAGCTCATGGATCGGAGGGAGTACAATAATTGTTTCATATGCTTTATATCATTTGTTATCTCTTACTCAAAATAAGTCCCATTTATACCTCATAATGCAAAGCATGTAGTGAATGTAACCATGTTTGAACTCATGCTGGTAGGTGATGCTTAATAGAGGAGTGATAGCTTGAGGTAAACTTTGCCATTAAATTTTTGACTTGTTTATGATAAACATTCTGTCCATTTATCATGACTAATATAGTATTATATTTATATGTGATTGAGTGATTCCTTTGTCATCTAGTTTCAGTTACAACAATGGGCCAAGTCATAAACATAAATATTTTGGTTTTAACCATTGCTCTCATCTGCAGAAAAGCAGAAAGAGTTCTACAGGAATGCTAAATTGATAAGAAAGTACAAAAAGACAAGGAAGCAACAAGATCCATCAAACTTTCCTCCACATTTTCCTATCCGTGAGGTAATTCCACTTCAGTACCATGATTTGCTTTGCCTTTTAAATTCTAAATTTGACCAAGTGAGTGACATGTTGGCGCCGAAGTTTAATCGGCTTTTACATTCTTTTATTTTTATAGGATAAGGCCTTAGCACAGTCTTGGTCATAACTTTACATTATACACTGTTAGTACTACAAAGTGGACATAACGATAGATAGTTGCAATGTTTTATATTCTATGCATTTTTTAATTATAGGAAGGAGATGGTGATGCAAAGGAAGCGCCAAAGCCGCATGATAAGACAAAGAAGCGCACTTCACAAAGCTTGAAAGTAGAGTATGAGAAGAAACGTTTGGAGGACGAGAAGGCAAAGAAAGAGCGTGATGCGATAATCCAGGTAAAGAAGGAGGAGCGGGAGAAGTCCGAAGCAAAGCGAAAGGAGCGGAAGGAGAAGATGTTTAAGAGGACAAGATCTGGGCAGCCTGTGATGAAATACAGAATTGAGCATCTCTTGGAGACTGCAATAGAAAGCTCAAAAAAGTGAGTGATGATATGCACTAAGACTAATGTAGATTTTCCAGTTCTATGCAATGATAAGTATGTATTAAAATCTTAATTGACTTCTGTCGCTTCACTTTATACATATTGGGCTCTTGGCAATGCATACTTGGGTTTGATCATCTTGGTTCTCTCGGTGCATTGATTGTTTGATACTACTCCCTCCGTTTGGAAATATAAGATGTTTTAGGTTTGTGAAGGTGATGTATCTAGACACCTTTTAGTGTATAGGTTCAAATGAATCTAGACACTAAAAGGTGTCTAGATACATTTCCTTCACAAACCTAAAACATCTTATATTTCCAAACGGAGGGAGTACCATGCAATTGAGAGTTGTGATTCCTAAGAGCTCAAACATTATTTATCCATGAATCATGACACTGCTGCATAGTGCCATAGTCCCAGATCTGTGTTTCCAACTGCCATGTAGATTAAGGAAAAGGGAAATGCACAGAGAGTATACAAGTTGATAAAACCGGACCATTCTTTCCGATAATAATGTAGGGGTTGATGAAAGTTTCTACTGTTCAGGTTTCTTTGAACCGTAGTCTGGACATCTTCCTGGCGAGGTAGTGCACATCAATCCTTGATCTACTGAGGCTTTGGCTGACCTCCAATAGAAATCATATAGGGATACAGAGATTGGCAATCCATGCGCCCTCCAATTGTAGTGGTGGCTATGATGTTGCCGTGCTGCGGGTTCTCGAGCCCTGTGTGGCTGCGAAGGCCCTTAGCTATGCCGGACATTCTTATAGGAGACCGGAATCTGTACACATTTGTTTACTTAATTGTCAGACAAATATTTGCAGCATTCCTTGCAGTTCTTTCTTCTTGTATCACACCCTCACTACGTTAAGAATGGGATGACATTCTTATCTAATGCAAGAGGATTTACTTTATCAAACGAATCAATGCCAAGATAATTGGGCCAACCAAAACAACCACTATATGAAGTTATGAACCAACACTAAATTTTTAGATAGAGAAAAGAAGTATTGCATGGACTAACTTCGGCTGCACACTTGAATATCTCTGTTTGGAAACATGAACCCATCGACACGTACACACACAAGAAGCATGGACTGTTTTGTACAGCACACTGTTCTAACACGTTCCATACCAATTGTTCTGGAATTTGTTCGAGAGGCACAACTATACAACTTGAAACTACAAGTACTCGTCTGCACAAAACATATGTTGTATGCTATTTTCTTGGTCTACAAGTTGTTGTTGATTTTTTTTTCCTTTTGAGTACACATGATCTAAATTCCAATATCCAGTTCCTCAGCTGCATACAAAAACATCGAAAACAATAACATGAAACTTGTCAGATAATTAATCTCAAACCAGGTCCAAGAGTACATTGTAGTTCCTCGTTGATGTCCGCTGTGAGTGCAATAGCAGATCATCATTATTTTCATTGCAAAGCATAAACATGATACATAAACCTCTTATTGTTGTTGTGAGCATGTGGCAAAGTACAGGTTACCTTGTCATCTGTCTTTCCGCACTTTCTTACAATGTTTATTAATATATGCTGTATAAAAATTATGAGCCGTGGATAACGATGCACCAAATTCTTGACAAAATATTTCTTAGAAAAATGGAAGGATGCAAAAGCTATCCTCATAGTTAGATATGGAAAGCAGAAGTAAGCTTTCATCTAGGCCCTGATAAACATGATCCTGATGGTACATAGGAAGAACTTGACCCTGCAGCACCAACATGGTTTGTTGCAAAACTAGGGACAAAGCTGTAGTCAGGTAAAGCCTCCAAGCTTGTCACACCTTCCAGCACCTTTGCGACCGTTGACATCAAGGGCCTTCTGCTGATATCAACCTGCAGGCACCACATTGCAAGCCGCATCGCTTCCATGACCTCCTCCATATGGAATTGCAAATCGTTGCTGCCACTGTTCACTAAGTCGAGCAGCTGACCAGACCTTGCCTTTTCTTCGAGCAGGCTTACCAGATGGATGCTCTCTTCAGGCAGCGATTCGTCCAAACTCTGTCGGCCACAGATGATTTCCATCACCACGATGCCAAAACTGTAGATGTCAGCCTTCTCTGTGATCTTTGAGCCCAGCCACTCAGGAGCTAGATATCCACGAGTGCCTCGCATTCGAGTCATAACTTTGCTCTGGTCCCTGTTTATCATTTTGGATAATCCAAAATCAGAAAGCTTTGCATTGAACCTATCATCAATGAGAATGTTCTGTGGCTTGATGTCCAAATGTGCAATCTTTTCGTTGCATTCTTCATGGAGGTAAGACAAACCCCTGGCAATGGCCATTATGATGTTAC
The DNA here is from genome assembly GCA_916181665.1 of Avena sativa. Classification (NCBI taxonomy): domain Eukaryota; kingdom Viridiplantae; phylum Streptophyta; class Magnoliopsida; order Poales; family Poaceae; genus Avena; species Avena sativa. Next base: position 166,697,798 of record OV702283.1, on the reverse strand, counting down.
GTCTAGTTTTCCAAGACAGGGTGAAAACTGGGCTTGCATGAAATATCCATTTATCCAATGAACCATTGCAAAGGTACTCATAGACAAGAAGCCTGTGCGATTTCTGAGCACAAAACCCTATCAACCTGACAAGGTTGTGGTGATGCATTCTGCCAATTGTCATGACCTCTGCTAGGAACTCCTCAGTTCCTTGTGCTACACCTTCTAAGCGTTTGACGGCAATTGTTTCACTTCCTATCTTGCCTTTGAAGACTGACCCAAAGCCACCACTTCCAAGCTTCACAGAAAAATTGCTGGTAGCTACCTTCAACTCGTGAAAGGAGAAACGCTTTGGTGTCCCAGGTATGCTATCAAAGAGCTGTTCATCCTCTTTCTTACAAAATTTCCATATGATAATGGAGAATAAGATTACAAGTGCAGAAAAACCTGCAGTTATTGAGCCAACTATAGTTCTGACCGTCCTTTTTATTGATTGTTTGCCCTGTATCTTGATGTATGCTGAAAAGAGGTATGACGATGAACCTTCTGCAAGAGAAATTAGCTTCTGCTCTGATAACAACAAGCAGTAATTATACTGGAAAAGGGCAACCCTGCAAGAGCAATCCGTTAAGCAAGATTGCTTGCAGACCTTTTCTGATGAAACTGAAGTGGCTAATGACTGGAACATGTTGTCACTGAAGTAAGAAACATTGTTGAGTGGTTGCAACTGGTGTTCGTGTGCATGGTCGCAGGAGATAGTGGTTAAGAGCGTGCACCCAGCATCTGGATGCCGTTCATTTTGGGGCCTAAAATAGCTCAAACTAGGGCAAGAACACTGTCCATTACTGCAGACACCGTAATCACCGCAGGCCATTGGGTAATCACAGAATTTCATGGCTGTGATTAGTACATCAAACAGTAGCCGTGGGTTGCCTGCATCATCTCATAAAGCCTCAAATGCCCATCGGACTCTAACCGCATGTATTGTATGAATTGCAATGATCTTGCAGGCGGCAGTGAGAAGACCTGATTTGGGAATCCAAAGCTGCCATTGACAAATGCATAACAATCTGGTGTGGTGCTAGCAGTGTCAGTGATCAGTTTTGTATAGGCTGCTGGTTGGTACGAATACCTGAGTCCTTCAAACTCTGCAGAAAGATAAATCCGAGCAGATGGCCATTTTGTGTTGGTAGCTTTTACGCTTATGTTCATGCCCCTACAGAGTGATTGCCCCAGGACCAATGTATCTGTCGGGTGGTCAAACGACTGCCAGAAAGAGGAGTTGTCCTGATCAAACAGCACAAGGTTTCCTGAAAAATCAAGGCGCATGCCTGCGACTGAGTTGCTCTTCATGTTTGTGGACCAAATCATGGTGCCATCGCCTTTGTTGAGCAGCAAATTCCCTTCTTTGGTGAAGTTCAAGATGGCGTTTTGGCTTACAGGATTATCAGGGTTGGCAGACCAGATGACTGTAGCCTGAGGACCAAAGAACAAGACAGAGAGTGAATGCATGTCCGTCCATGGTGTAGAAGCCAAAAAAGATCCGGTATGAGCTGATGCCGCTCTCGAGGATGACAAGGGCACTAGAATTTCCTTTCATGGCTGCTCTCGTTTCCATATTAGAGATTTTCCAGTGACTTGAGGGAGCTGCTGTGGAGGGGTAGGCGACAATTGTGGGCAGGATAGCAAAGGCAAGAAGGAAAATGCTGGAATTCACCATGTTGAAATGTTGCATGATCGTTTGTTGTACTTATGATGAAGAAGAGTCTTTGCAGTGTGCAAGGGAGATCCTTGATTTCTTCCTCCGTTTAAAGTAAATTCAGATCACAGTCTGGACTTCCGATCTACAGACACTGGAAGGCAGAAAAGGCATGGCAACCATAAGAACAAATTTGAAAAACAAGAGGCGAAAAGCTTAGAGAAAACAGAAGGCATTTGGTGGATCTGAGGAACTTACCATGCGAAGGATTGATACTTCGTGAGAACAAATGAAGACAGCAAGGTTGTTGAATGGTGATGTGAGTAATCTACAGTTTTGATTGACATGCTTTGAAGAGTAATTACAGTCTTGACAAAACACAGGGCAACAGCACCACGCTATTGACCTGTTCAATGCAGGAAGGCCGTGGAAATGTGACGAGGAAAAATCTTAAAAAAAAATTCGAGTTGTGTGGAGTTGAATGATGATGCATGGTCTGAATTATTCTCTTTGACTAATATATCTTTGATGATTATCTCCAAGAGACCTAAATCCCTAGAGTTGACTCGTAGTAGAACATAAGGTGATGCGGCCTGCACCTGGACAAGATGGAGGACTACTCCTCTGCGCCGCTTGACTTCTTCGGGCTCAGCACCGACGCGAACGCCTTCAAGCCATCCCCAGTCTCGTTCGACTGGCTATCTCACTGTGGATGGGCAGCCGCCGGTGCCCCTGGCGGAGGCGGGGGACGATAAAGCTGCGGCTCGTGCGGCAGCCCTGGCGCGTCGCGACCGTCGCGGCAGCAAGGACGACCACCCACGCCAGCAGCACTACCGCCGCGACGGACGTAATGATGAGGACGACCAGTCCCGCCATGGACGCAGAGGCCACGATGTGCGCCGTGATGGGGGAGGCGACGCCCGGCGCGAGCGCACTCGCTCGCCTCGCCGCCGTGCGCTTGGTGACTGCAGCTATGGAAGGCGCCACGACAGGGGTGGCGTGCTGGCCCCGGCCATCCCGGCCACGGGCGAGGATCAGCCGTTGCCGCTTTGCCCTGCCCTTGATGCCGCCGCCCTCTCGGTCGAGGGGCTGCGTGCGGCGCTTGCTGAGCACGCTGACGCCCTGCGCCTCGAGCTCAAGGCGGGCCTCGCCGACGCCGTGCTCCCCTTGGTCTCGGAGTTGGCGGCTATGCGCAGCTGGTCCTCGCATGCGTACTCCCTCCTCGACAAGTTGCCGTGCGTTCCACCGACGTCGCGCTCCCCTGGTGCTACTGTCCTGGGCAGCCACGGCTTGGAAGGCCTCGCGGGCGTGTGCAACATGGGTCCTGATGCCCCGGTCCCAGCCTCCCTCAAGCAGGTCACCCCGGTGGGCCCCATCGCGGGCGGAGATGGAGCTCCGGCTGTGGGGCTGGACTTGGGTGTTGTTGGCCAGGCGCAGGGTGTTGTTGGCCAGGCGCAGGCTACTGAGACTCTGGATGAAGCCGTTGGCCTGCTGGCCCGTTTGGAGATCGCTGCGGGGCCGGTCACAACTGTTGGGAGTGAAGCCTGGCACGATTCGGCAGCGGCGCCGCAGACCCTGCCGATGTCCGGAGGCAGCATCATCGCCTCGCCGAGCCAGGCCGCCCTTGCCACGACGCCGGCTGCACCTTCCGGCGACGATGCGGCCATTGGCTCCGATGCGTCGGGGCTGCAGCAGTTCCTTGACGCGGTGGCCGTCTCTGTCCCTCCGCCACTCATCTCCACTCCGCCACCACGCAAGAAGAAGGCCCCGATGCCAGCGGCCTCCCCGAGGCGCAGCGGCCGCATCGCCATCAAGAAAAAGGCAAGGAAACTCAGCGACGGGGCAGAGGCGGTCCAGGAGCTCATTGCTCGTGTCTGCGGCATCATCGGTCCTGAGGAGTCCTTCGACGACGTCTCCCGCATGGCCTATCAGCAGCTGTTCCTGCGCGCACCCCTGGCGGCTGCTGCTATCCAAGCAATGGAAGCTTTGGTGAAGCAAGTGAAGAAAGTGAAGAAACTGAAGAAAAAAAGCCCTACCAAGGAAAAGACTGGCAACGTGAAGGCTACAGTTGCAGATGTGTAGCGATCCTTCATTCCTTTACCTCGTTGGGTATTCGACCCATGTTTACTGTGTTCTTCGCATCCGTAGCAAGACTCGTCTCTGCGTGTTCGCTGTTGCCTCCTTAGAGTGGCCTTCTTCCGAGGCTGTTGCTTGTTCCCTTGCTGTTTCGTCGCCTCTGCCTCACAGATCGACAAGATTTCGTCTGTACCTCAACAAGCTGTTCTTGTGCCTCCTAAAGGCTGTGTTAAAGAGTTTGATTTAATGTCGCAGAAAAACGTCAATCTTCTGAACTGGAACCCGAGAGGGCTGAACAGTTCCGCTCGCCGTGATGCTGTCCGTGACGTTGCACGGGACTCCCACGCCTCTATTGTTTGCCTCCAAGAAACCAAGCTTGAAGAGGTCGACGATTATCATTTCCACCATGCTTAGGCCGAGCTTCACCGCGAATTACGCTTTTCTTCCAGCTGTTGGGACTAGAGGAGGCATCATCATTGCCGCCTCAAGAGATTTCTTCACCTTATCAGACCCGCACTACTCGGATTGCACTCTTTCGGTTACAATTACTATGCTCGAGGACGGGACGAATTGGACCCTCACCTGCGTCTATGGCCTGCAAGGAGACCAAGAGAAGATCGATTTCATTCAAGAGCTTCGCGATCTCAAGCCAATTATCCGCAACGAGTGGCTTCTGGTGGGGGATTTCAATCTTATCACCAAAGCCTCCGACAAAAATAACCTCAACATCAACCGCCGTCTCATTAGAAAATTCCGTGAAGCCTGCGACTTCCTACAGCTTAAAGACATGCGCATGGTCGGTAGACGCTTCACCTGGTTCAACGCTCAAGACGATCCGGTTCTCACGAAGATTGACCATGTTTTCTTCTCGGACGAGTGGGACACGATTTTCCCGGACGCTCACCTACAAGCAATCACCTCGGCGTGCTCGGATCACGCTCCCCTTCTTCTGCAAGGAAGTGTCACTTCAAACAGGAAGCCTTCGTTCAAGTTCGAGGAGTTCTGGCTGCGCATGCAAGGCTTCAAAGAGACGGTCTCTGAAGCTTGGAACAAACATGTCCTCGACTTGGATCCCATCCGTAGAATCCACACGAAGTTATCCCGCACTGCTAAGGCCCTCAAAAAGTGGCAGCGCAAATGTATTGGAGATCTAAGGAAGCAGATCGCCATGGCAAAGGAGATCATTTGGAGACTTGACATCGCTGAGGAAGCCAGGCCTCTTTCGGACAGAGAGAGAGAGAGTTACGTCGAAGACTTAAATATTCATATGTGGGTCTTCTGACCATTCAAAAAATCAAGCTCCGCCAAAGATCAAGACTGAACTGGGTCCGGTTGGGTGATGCCAACACAAAGCTTTTCCATGCTAGGGCAAATGGGCGAAGGAGAAAGGTCTACATTCAATCCCTCGTCTCGGGCGTGGGCACGGCTATCACGACAAAGGACAAAGAAGCGGCCCTGTTGAAGCACTTCAAGGAGAAGCTGGGCACTACGGCCCCTAGGATTGCTTGCCTCGACTGGGAGGGCTTGGGATACGTCCCGCACGACCTCTCCGACCTGGACGCCCCTTTCACCAACCAGGAGATAAAAGATACGGTGTTCTCCCTCCCCTCGGTCAAAGCGCCGGGACCCGATGGATTCATTGGTTCCTTCTTCAAATCCTGCTAGGAAATCATCAAGAACGATGTCATCAGTGCCATCACTCACATGTCCAAACTCCGTGCAAACTGTGTCCATCTGATCAACTCAGCTAACATCATCCTCATCCCGAAGAAATCTGATGCTTCGACAGTGGGCGACTACAGACCGATCAGTCTTATTCACAGCCTTTCAAAGATCTTCACTAAGCTCCTCGCCAACCGCCTAGCGCCGGTCTTATCTGACCTAGTCTCCAAATGCCAGAGTGCATTCGTGAAGAAAAGGAGCATTCATGATAACTTTATGCATGTGCAAAACCTCATTAAAGAGCTCCACTCCTCTAAGACCCCGAGCCTCTTCCTGAAGCTTGACATCTCAAAGCTTTCGACTCTGTCGGTTGGGCCTACCTGATTGAGGTTCTAAAAGCCATTGGCTTCGGCCCGAGGTGGTGTGACTGGGTTTGCCTCTCTTTGGCTTCGGCATCTTTGAGAGTTCTTCTCAATGGTGACCCTGGCATGGCCTTTTGGCATAGAAGGGGGCTTAGACAGGGGGACCCGCTATCCCCCATGCTCTTCATTTTGGCGATCGATCCTTTGCAACGCATCCTGGACAAAGCCATGGACAACGATACCCTGAGCCCCATTCGCTCAAGAACGGCTAGATGCAGAATGTCTCTATACGCCGACGATGCTGGAATTTTTGTTAACCCTATCAAAAGCGAATTGACTGCTATCAAAGCCATCTTGGATTGTTTCGGAAGAGCGAGTGGTCTTGTCACCAACATGGCTAAGACGGAGATCTTCCCGGTGCAGTGTGGACAAATTAATCTCGACGAAGTGCTCACTGCCTTCCCAGCAAAACTCGCTACCTTTCCTGGAAAATATTTGGGCCTTCCCTTGCACTTCCGTCGCCTTCAGAAAGTCGACTTCCAACCTCTCTTCGATAAGATTGTTGGAAAACTCCCTGGGTGGTTGGGGAAAAATATTGCGCGCCCCAGAAGAATCACCCTGGCAAAGTCCGTGCTCATGGCCACTACGATATACCACTCCACATCTATTCCTCTATCAAACTGGGCTCGCAAGAAGATTATAAAGATTGTAAGAAACTTTGTCTGGGCGGGAGATGAAGACGAGCACGCTGCTCAAGGGAAAGCGCTGGTAAACTGGAAGACCATCTGCAGACCTAAGGCCTTGGGAGGGCTCGGGATGCCTGATATCGAGCGTACCGGAAGAGCGCTGAGGCTCCACTGGCCTTGGCTCCAATGGACTGACCCTACACGCACCTGGGACAGATCAAAGCTTCCTTGTAACTCCTCTGACATGGCCCTTTTTCGAGCATGTACCAAGATCACAGTTGGAAACGATGAAACCGCTTCTTTCTGGCACGACAACTGGTGTGACCACGGGCCTCTCAAGCAGTGGGCTCCCGAACTCTACAAGATCGCTACAAGAAAAAAGAGGACTGTTGCGTTAGAGTTTGCTAATAGAAACTGGATCCGCACGGTTGTCAGACTCAACACGCCGACCCAGCTTGCACAATACATGGAGGTTTGGGACATCACCCAACAAACTCAGTTGAGTATGCCGCTTCCTGATTCCATCAAATGGACCCTCACCGCTGACGGAGTATACTCCGCCAGCTCAGCCTATCACGCACAATTCAATGGTTGTTTTCCCAAATTCAAGGCGCAAAAGATTTGGAACGCCCACGCTGAGCCAAAGTGCAAGCTCTTCTCTTGGGTGACCCTCCACGAAAAACTACTGACCGCTGACCGCTGACATGCTGGCCATCAGGGGATGGCCTCATGACCCCATCTGCCCGCTTTGTGCATCGGCCCGGAAACTGCTAACCATCTCTGCAAAGATTGTCCTTTCACGACTGCTGTCTGGAACACAACACAATCCTGGAACAACGATACAATCGGCAGTCCCGGGCAGTCCTTTCCCTCCATATCAGAATGGTGGAACGATTTGATCGTCGAAAGATCAACAAAGGAGCAGAACCGCCTTAGTGGCCGTATGCTTTACGTCCTATGGAATGACTAGAAGGAACAAAACCGAAGAATCTTTACGAGTCGACGGCTAACCTATATAGAGGTCGCTTCCATGGCCAGAGACGACATACTTCAACGGAAAAGCGCTTTTCATACGCATGGGCCGGCTATCCCAGCCGAGCCAGACTAGTTTTTAGGGGGTTTTCTGGTGGTTTTGGCATGTTTTCACCTTAATCTAAACATGTCATTCTGTACTTTGACCGATTATTCCCTATAGAAAGGTAGCGCTCCTGTCGATTGCTCTAAAAAAAAACTCTTCCAAATACAAGCATCTCATGACAACCTGATAGTGCGTTGTCAAAGCATTTTATAAGTAGAATTTGCCGAGCTTTCCACATCATCAATGGCTTCCCTAAGCTTAACGAATCGTATGAGACCTTGAATTGTCAGGTTTGGTGATATCGCCTATCTTTTGATTGACATTTTTGGAAGATCCAATTATATATAATCTTGATAGAACACGGGGCAGCTGTACCACTTTTTTTGACTTGTACAATGCAGTAAGGCCATGGAGAGGAGGAGGCAACGAAGAAGCACGACAGCCGTAGGCGTAACGAAGAAAAATCCAAATGCAGTAAGATGATCATCTGGCCAGGGTTGAACGGAGTTGCTTGGAGTGAATGATATGCTATTTGACCAGTATCTTTGATGATATTGATATTGATCTCTGAGCCGAGTGCAGACTTTTGCCTCCTGGGAACCAGTACACCCGGTGCAAAGAATTATTTTTAGAAGAGTAAAATGCATGGCCAGTCCTTGAACTTGTCATTGAGGTTCACTTTGGTCACTCTACTTTGAAAATTTCAATTTACGGTCACCGATTACGGTTCACGGTTCATCTAGATCACTGATTCAAGGTATTGCTTTGTATTTGATGACATGGCAGTGTGTTGACTAGTCTTAGCTGAGCATCATTTTACCAAATGTCCCCTCAATTATAGAACAGCGGCAACCCACCATTAGTCCAAACCCATTAACATGAGTAAAGTGCAAAATGGCCCCTTTCTTTCTCTCCCCACTAAATTGTCTTCTGCGCACACGGCAGGCCGGCGCCACTGCCGTGCCGCTCCCCTGCCCGCCCAATATCCCGCCGACCAGGACAAAGCTAGGGGCCATGGCCCACGTCGCGCTCGGGGGAGGCGGTCCAAGGCATCAAGGGGATTCTGGGATGACCACTGCCGGACGGCCATCGTGGGTGCGTCGGGTGGATGTCACCGCCGTTGCTCGCAACACGGAGGAGCAGGCCGTGCAAAGGCAACACCAAGAGCTTCCTCTAACGCGGCGTGGCCCCTCTTTCATCTACGGCAACCGCACCCACACCAACCTGCTGCGCATCAAGCATTTTTTTTCAAGGATACGTCCTGGGAGACATATCTTTTTCATAGAAGGAGGGCCAAGCGGCCAAGATTTACAACATGCCGCGGCACAGACGCCCCGAGCGCAAAAACCACGCTGCCCCTAGGGCAGCCCACAACTCCTAACCGACTACTCGCGACATCTCCACCTATCTACCCGGCTCAAGCAGTCTCGAAAGAGATGCGCATCTCTCCACAGGTCTGCTTCGTCGGAGATCTTCTGGACGACTACTGCCGCTGAGGGGGAGGCACCTTCGAAGACGACGTCATTCCGGTGGTGCCAAAGTTTCCAACACACCAAGGAGATTCCTGTCCAGAGATCACGCTCTTGGCCTTTCCCACCGCGCCTCCCTTGCAGCCAAGCGACCAACTTCGTGTCTTGATCGGGCAACCACTGGATCTTGTCCCACCAACCAAGGCAGGTGCTCCACACCTCACGAGCAAGGACACAACCCATAAGGAGATGATCAATGGATTCTTTGCACTGGTCGCAGAATGGACATGTCGCTGGGTGTTGCAGCCCGCGTCGGCTCAACCTATCAGCGGTCCAACATCTATTCCTCACAGCCAGCTAAAGAGAAACCTTGCAACTGGCAGGGGCTCGAGAGCGCCAGATCTGCAGCGCACTTGCCATCGAAGTTTGACCGACAAACAGGGCCTGGTAGCAAGACTTAGCTGTGTAGCAGCCAGACGGATCCCAGGTCCACTTGAGGACATCTCGCGTCCCCTCTACTAGGGTGACTCCCTCAAGACGATCCGTGACTTCGAGCAGCTCTCGGATAGCCGCAAAATTCAGGTCAGGGGGGGACATCATGCAGCCAGGCTCCGGCGAGGCCCTCGCGAACCCTGCGAGTTGCGATTGCGGCCACCGGAACCATCGCGAAAAGGTGCGGCGCAACGTCCCGGAGTCTTCCACACGGTAGCCATCTGTCTGTCCAAAAGAGGGTGTCGGCCCCGTCTCCGAGCACCGAGGTCGTAGCCGCGTCGAAAATCTGCCCAACAAGAGCTGGCACTCGGATACTAAGATCATGCCAGGGCCTATCCAACTCCACCCGCCGCAACCACATCCATCTTGCCCTGAGTGCAACATTTAGGAGGCGCAGGTTGGGGATGCCCAGTCCCCCCATCTCTCTGGCATGCACACCCTGTCCCATGCCACCAGACAGTGGCCCCATGGACGTCCTTTCTTCCCTTCCAGAGGAATCCACGAATGATCTTCTCCATCGCCATGATGGTCTCAATCAGAATATCCAGGGACATCATGGCGAAAACAGGAATGGCGGAGAGTGTGGTCTTCACGAGCTCCAATCGCCCTCCTCTGTTGAGCATAGAGGCCTTCCACGATGGCAATCTGGCGGCCACCTGATCCACGAGCGACTGGAGTTGTGTTGCGGATGGTTTCCGCAAGGACAGTGGCAGCCCCAGGTAGCGCAGAGGGAACTGTGTGATAGGGCAGCCTAGCTCCCTAGAGACCAAGTCCCTATCCACGGTCGAACATCGGATCAGATTTTCCGAGCACTTGTCGAAGTTTGTCCTTAGCTCCGATGCAATCCCAAAGTCTTCGATGATCCCAGAGATCACCTGGATATCCACCACGGACGGCCTCATGAAAGTGACCACATCATCTGCGTAGATAGAGGTGCGGTGTTGGAGTCCCGTTGCCGCGAGCCTAGTGAGGAGGCCCAAACTCTCCGCTTTGACGACCATGAGATGAAACACCTCCATGATCAGGATGAACAACTGAGGGGAGAGAGGGTCCCCTTGCCGGAGGCCTCGCCTGTTCTCCACTTTAGAGCCAGGACAACCATTCATCAGGATGCGCGTGGTGGACGTAGACAGAAGGGTGCAGATACAAGAGAGCAACCACTCCCCGAAAGCCCAACTTTCTCAGGACCTCCAAAAGGAAAGCCCAATCCACCGTGTTGAACGCCTTAGTGATGCCAAGCTTTAGGAGCACTGCTAGGGTCTTACTGGTGTGAAGCTTGCGAGCCATCCCTTGTACCATCATGAAATTGTCATGAAGGCATCTTCCACGCACGAATGCACTCTGGTGAACACCCACCATTTGAGGGAGGACGGACGCCACTCTGTTCGCTATCACTTTGGCTACCCATTTGGCGATCCCGTGGATAAGGCTAATCAGCCTATAGTCCCGAATCTCCTCCGCACCCGGCTTCTTGGGCAAGAGCGTGACAAGGGCACCGTTCACTGCTCCAAAACCACGGCAGTCGCGCCTAGAGAGTGAGTTGAAAGCGTCCATAATGTCATCCTTGATGATGCTCCAGCAGGTCACGAAGAAACGGACGGAGAACCCATCCAGTCCCGGGCACTTGTCCAATGGCATGCCCCTGATGGCTGCCAGTACCTCCTGCTCCATGATGGCTGCCAGTACCTCCTGCTCCATGAATTCGCCGTCAATGTGCTGAAGGTCCCTTGACTGCAACCCCAGGAAATCTAGGTCAAGCGAGAAAGGGCGGTCCTCGGACTCTCCCAGCAGGCGTGTGAAGAAGCTATCCACGGCCTCAGCCTTATCAACAGGGTCTGAAACCCGGACATTATCCACGAGAAGGTGACTAATGAAGTTCTTCCACCGTCGGTGACTCGCATGCATCCGTGTGAAAAAACCGTGTGCATGCATCGCCCTCATGGAGCCAAAGGATCCGCGACCTCTGTCGTGCCAACGCCCTTTTTAGGGAGGCGAGTCCCAGGAGTTTTTTTTTCCAGCAACCTACAAAGTCCGCGTTCCGCTGGCGAGAGCTGCCTACTTTCAATAGCCGATCAGGCATCTCGCTGAGAAGAGATAGCGTTCCGCATCAAGCATTCACGCCTCCAGGTCGCAAGGCACAGCATAACGCGTGATCGAGCTGCTTGCTTGGCTAGCTAGCTTGGCTCACCGCGCGTGAACGCCAAGCTAGCTAGCTATCAGCTCACGCCTACACATCGATCGAGCTGCTTGCTTGGCTCACGTTACATATGCATGCGTGTGGCTCGTGTGTGCGTGCTGGGTGTGCTGCCGTCTAGCTCAACCGCTCCGCGCCGCCAGCTCTCGTCCGTCCCGTCGGTCCTTTCTTTCCAAATCGTTGGTACGAAGGTCGTCTTTGAATCGTTCCGGCAGTCCACCGGCGGTGAGCTGCCTGATTTTCTGCCTCATCAGCTCAGCTCTCTGGTCCTTGCGCTCAGTGAGATGCTCTGTACTGTAGTCGTCGTTATTCCAGTCAGAGGTCGACGCCGCCGGTATCTCTTCTCCGTGCTTCCTGGTCCTTGCGCTCGGTGAGATGCTCTGGACGCGGCACGCCTTCCTGGTGCTTCCTCTATCCCCGTCCTTCTCCTCCGCGCTATGAGTGACAGCGGCGACGTCCACCCCGGCGCGCCTGCCATGGCCTTATGACATAGGTTAGAGCGTTGGGCTCGAGCCTCCTCTAGCGCGGTGTGGCCCTGTCGTCGTCCTGGTCGGCGGCGAGACTGGCCGGGCAACGGAGCGGCGCTGGCGACAGGCTACCCACATGACGCGTTCTGGAGAGAAAAGGAAGTGTTTCTACCGTCCTTTTTACGCGATCGGATGCCATTGTTTTTTATTGGGGGCCTTTTTGCAAAACAATGCACTAATGAGATCAGTCAACACACTGCTAGGTCATCAAATGCAACAAATACAATGTAAAACATGCAACCAGTGATTTAGATGAACCATGACGCGTATTTGGTGATCGTAAATTGGTATTTTCAAAGTACGATGACCAAAGTGAACCTCGACGACAAGCTCAAGGACCAGCCATGTATTTTACTCTTTTTAAAAAGTTAGTTGTATCGTAAAATATTCTTAAAACAACCATGCATGCATATCTAATTCTTCATTACCATCAGGAAAAGTTACAATAAATAAAATTCATATTTGCATGAGAAACAAGCTAGAGGGGTTTAAAAGGAAAATTTAAAATCAGGCATACATATACACGGTTTTCAGTATCGAGATCCCAGGTAGTATTCATTTTCTTGTTAGCAGCATCGGATCGTAGAATCATATTGTAGTATCATGATTGTGCATATTATCTATGTACATATTGAAAAAGTACCTCAGATTGCATTTGAAAGTAAATATTTTTTTTGATTTTTTTAGCATATCAAGTTTTATATTGTTAGACTTTGTATTTAGTCCAACTAGGCCACCCCCATAGAGGGTTGAGCCAGTTCCCCTAAAACTCTTTGTCTTTGCATGTTACCAGCCTAACCCTAGATCCTCCCCACCCCACCCGCCGCTGCCGCCGCTAACCCTAGCGTCGTCGCCGCGGCCGCCATGACCGCTTCCGCCTTGGGTGCCGTCAACTCCGGGGATCTCCCCGCCTCGCTTTCCGCCCTCCTCAACCTCCCGCCATGTGATCTGGCTCCCTCGGTGCCTTAGTTTTTTTGGCACCACCGCCGTGGGCTCGATGTTCTTCGGACTGATCCCGCCAACGACGGCGACCGCCGCGCCTGCGCTCTCCGACACCACGTCGACAGCCCCATCTGTGGCGCTCCCCGCGGCCTCCCCTGGCTCGTTCCCGACACTCGCCATCCAACATGCGGCCTCGGGGGTTCTCGATGCCCCGCCCGCGGCCACGGCTCCTGTCGCCGTTGCCCCGCTCGCGGTCACAGCCCCTGCCGCCGTTGCACCGTCTGGGCCGTTCCACCTCGACAATCTGATCACCATCTGATGTGGATATCCCATCTATTGATACAACCGTTGTACCTACAACTACACACATACAAGGACCTATCACAAGATCTCGTGCCAAACAACTTAACTATCAGGTACTTTCGTTTCTTGAAACTATTCCTCACATACATGAGAATATGATGCTGCCTAAATCAGATGTATTTCTTACTCTTAGGAATGATGGACCAAGCATGGATGAGAGGGACAAGCATTGGAGCATGGCCATGCATGGAGATGGCAGCAAGCATGTGATGATCCAAGAGAAGGCCACAGATGAAGATTTCAGAACTTTGAGGCCACCATAATGAAGAAAGAAGGCTTGGACGAAATATTCAAGATTAATACTTCACAAATTCGTCCATAGCTTAATATGGTGCTGCGACACCTTTATTTTGGGCCAGGCACATGTAGTTTTCCCAGGATTTCAAACAACCACTTTTTAGAGTCCGTATTTAAGGAGAAAAGGACTTCTAGGGTTGGATTCGGCCACCATTTCTATGGCTGGACGAAACCCCACCTTTTCCTCCTTAAATACTCCCCATAGCCGTCACCATAGACTCGGATTTTGTTTAGACATTAAGTTAGCCATCATAGCAACTTCGCCAACGCTCGAGCGTCGCAGAGGCCTCTTGTACTTCGCACCTATACATGATCCCACCTTTCCAATAAAGCTTTCATCTTAATCCGCAATATCTTGATTGCAATATTAGTTCTTACTTCTTCTCGATTTCAGGTAGGAATTAAGACCCTCGCTGGTCAGGCTGATCGTGTTCCCGCAGGATCGGTAACCTCCAGGAGATTGGCCTAGCGATTGCATTGGCGCTCGTGCTCGCATGTGTATTCGGATCGTCAAGCCCGAACTCCACCAAATCGACTATCACCATCTCATCGAAAGATCGGACACCTTTGTCCTATCACCATCCGACTCACGCCCGACAACTACTTGTTCTGGCCTGCCAAGGTTTTACCGCTGCTTCGCAGCCGCTCTCTCCTTGGGTATGTTGATGGTTCTTTGCCATGCCCTCCACAGGTCTCACCATCCACGGTCCGGCCATCAACCCGGAGCACCGTGTGTGGGTGTAGCAGGATCAGGCGATCCTCTCCGCTATCCAGGGGTCCCTGGGCGACGGGGTCGCTGGCCTCTGCATCTTCGCTGCCACCTCCATGGACGCCTGGATGACCCTGGAGCATGCCTTTGCCCAGGTCTCCACCTCCCACTCGATGGCTATTCGCAGCGAGCTCGCTGACGTCAAGAAGCTCGACTTATCTGCCACGACCTACTTCAATAAGATGAAGGTGCTGGCGGACACGCTGGCCTCCATCGGTCAGCCGCTTCGCGATGAGGAGTTTGCCGGCTTCATCATCAAGGGCCTCGACTCCGAGTATGACAATATCGCGGAGGCCGTCCACAACGCCAAGCCGCCGATGACCCCTCATGAGCTCTACTCACGCCTACTCTTCACCAAGCAGAGTGTCGAGGCTCGCCGCTCCTTCGCCGCCATCACCGAGCAGCCGACTGCCTACCGGGCCGCGCGTGGGCAGCGCCAGCTGGCGCCCCCATCCGCTGGCAAAACCGCCCCGTCCCCTGCACCGACCTCGGGTGGGGCTTCCAATTCTCAGGTGTGCCAACTGTGTGGACGTGAAAAACATGTTGCCTCCAAGTGTCATCGCTGCTTCCAGTAGAGCTTCCTCGGCCTCGGCAACGACGGCAGGGGCAACGAGAGCCAATTCGCCATGGCCGACTTCGGACCTCCCAAAGTCCCGGCTGCCCACATCGCCGCCAAGGGCAAGGACCCACGCACCGAGCAGGGGTACACCCCGTTGATACGTCCAAAACATATCTACTTTCCCGAACACTTCTGCTATTGTTTCTCCTCTAAACTTGTGTGATTTGGATACAACTAACACGGACTGACGCTGTTTTCAGCAGAATTACCTTGGTGTCTTGTTTTTGTACATAAAATCAACTATCAGGAAAAATCCCGGAAAATATGCCAAAAATTATATTTCACCAGAAGATCCACGGAGCCAGAAGACGAGATGGAGAAGGGGCCTGGGGGGGGGGGGGCACACCCCTACCAGGCGCGGGCCTAACACTGGCCGCGCCTAGGGAGGGTGCATCCACCCCAGGCACCCCCTCGGCCTCCCTCTGCGCCTATAAGTTGCCTTTCGACCTAAAAACCGAGGTGGGTTTGATAGTTTTCCAGAAAGAGTTACGCTCCACCGCCGCCATTAGAAACCAAGATTCGGATCCAGAAACTCCGTTCTGGCACCCTGCCGGGTCAGGGAATTTGGATAGGATCATCGCCATCGTCATCACCAACGCATCTCCATCAACTACCGATGTTTCTCTTATCCATGAGTGAGTAATCCCCCGCTGTAGGCTTGGGGATGGTAGAGATTGGATGAGTTCTATCATGTAATCGAATAAGATATGTTAGGGCATAGTGCCTAGTATCTCTATTAGTGATATTTGACCTTGTTGCAACTTGTTGTGCTTAATGCTTGTCACTAGGGCCCGAGTGCCATGATCTCAGATCTAAACTTATTATTGAATCATTATGATAGTATTGTTTGTGATCTTATCTGCAAGTTGTGTACACATATCATTGTCCGGATCTAAAGGCCCCAAAGTGACAATAATTGGGACAACCGGAGGGGATGGCTGTGGTGTGAGGATCACATGTGTTCACGGAGTGTTAATGCTTTGCTTCGGTGCTCTATTAAAAGGATCACCTTAATTGCCAGTAGTTCCCTAGAGGCCCCACTGCCACGGGCTGGCTAGATAGAAGATGTTGTGCAAGTTCTCATTGCGAGCACGTATGACTATATTTGGAGTACATGCCTAGGATTATTTAGTACTTGGATGCTTGTTATTATTTATCTGCAATGCCCTAGATCTTGAAGTTACATGTTTAGACTCGTCCATGCAACGCCCGTCCATCCATCCTTATGCCTACCGCACTCGAATTCCACTGTTACCGTTACTGTTACTATTGCTCCTGATTTACTGTTGCTGTTGCTACTACCAAACTGTTGCTACTGATAAACTTCTGTGAGCAAGAACTATTTCCAGGTGCAGCTGGATTGACAACTCAGTTGTTAAGGCTTGCAAGTATTCTTTGGCTCCCCTTGTGTCGAATCAATAAATTGGGTAATACTACCCGCGAAGACTATTGCGATCCTCTACACTTGTGGGTCATCAAGACTATTTTCTAGCGCCGTTGCCGGGGAGCATAGCTTTATTTGTAAGTTCACTTGGATCTATTATTGTTCACTGCTACTCCTTTCATCATGGGGAAGTCTCGTGATGGAAAGTTCCCTATTTTACCATCCACTACAAGAAGAGGTACAATCCTAAACACCTCTATTGCTCTTGATTCACCATCTGTTATAAGTAAGGTTGTCACACCACCACCACATACTCATGCTACACACACTGCTACTACTGCTGAGTCTGAAACTGCTTTTGATGCTCATGATTTTACTTCTACTGTGCTTGATGCGAGTGGTTCATTAGGTCCTTTCCTAGATGCTACTATGGCTAGTCTAGGAAATACCGAAACTCCTACTAAAGACACTGTTATACCTGTTAGCTCACCTGAGTCTAGAGAGAGTTATGATATTAATGATGGTTACATCGAGTTCACTGATGAATTTTTTGAAGAGTGCCGAAACACACATGGTACTAGTGCTATTAATAGTCTCCTTGCTAGACATACTATTATGCCTAAACTGTCCTTCGATCCTAAGTTTTCCACCTCTCCCATAGATATTAAAGATGAAGACTATGATTTCTCTCTTGATTTGTCCTACTTGGATATTGTTGAGAAAGAACCTTTCCGTGGGACTGAAAATGAGAGTGTTGTGGCTCATATGAATGAGCTTTCTACTATGAGTTCTTTATTCTGTAATGATTTTAAAATGCGCAAGTACTTTGTTCTAAGATCTTCCCTTTTTCACTAAAAGGAGAAGCTATGGCTTGGTTTAATAGATTACCTCCTGGTTCCATTGATAGCCCTGATTGCTTGATTGCTTCTTTCTTCCAGAAATATTTTCCTCCCAGTGCTAGATATGCTGCTTTGCAGAGACTTTTTGATTTTAAACAGGGAGAAGAAGAGAAATTTCCTGAGTCATGGACAAGGTTCTGTGCCTTGATTCATGCACATCCTGGATGTCCATTACCTAAGAATGAGCTTCTTGATATTTATTATAATGGACTAACTGATGATTCTAGGACATACCTAGATAGCTTTGTTGATTATGTTTTCAGAAAAAGAACTCCTATAGATGCTGAAGAACTAATGGCTAAGATAAGCAAGAATTATGATGATTGGACTTCAACCGAGCTAAATACACCCGAGCCTATTACTCCTGAACCAAATGTTTCTGAACTAGTTCCAACACCAACACCAAAGAAGAGGGGAGTTATTGCATTAAATGATGAAGTGATGAAGGAAGCTAAGAAGTGTCTAAAGGAGAAAGGTATTAGAATTGAAGATATGAACAATCTACCTCATATTAAAGAATTATGTAAGCCAATTTCCCACTCATCTACTATTGAGGTACACTTTCTCCACTTTAATGAAGGTGATATTCCTTATGGTAAGCCTCCTGATAAATGCTTAGAGGAACTTGACATATTTATTGTTAAACAAGGTAATTTTAATAAACAAGTTTAGAATCATTTATTGGAAAACTCTAGAGCTATCCATGAGTTGAAAGTTATTGTGGGAAGAACTTCTAATGATATTAAAATGCTTTGTAAACACTTTCAAATGGTTCAAACCCAACTTGATCAACTTGCTAAGGTACAAAAGGATATGCTAGTTGATGCCTCAGGAGATAAACATGCTTATGGAATTAGAACTAGGAGTGGTATAGCTACTCAAGATCCTTCATATCTTAAAGTACACCCTAAAAGAATTGAGCAGGATTCTCAACAAGGTGAGAATAGTGGTAGTCCTCGTAAGAGAAAGAAAAAGAAACATAAAGTAGTTGAGGAACCACTTGAACCTGCTATAGATCCTAATAGTATATCTATCTCTGATGCTGAAACTGAGAGTGGTAATGGTAATAATGATGCTACTGATAAGGAAGAAGTTGAGGAAGAACCCGAGAAGCACACTAAGAACACTAGGTACACTAAGGAAGATTTTATTGCTAATAAACATGGTAAAGAGAGAGAACCTTGGGTGCAGAAACCTATGCCTTTTCCAGGTAAGAAGCACAAGACAAAGGAGGAAAAAACTACAACAAGTTTTGTGAGTGGATGAAACCTTTATTTTTGCAAATTCCTTTGACTGGTGCTATTAAGTTGCCTCCTTATTCAAAGTATATGATGGATATTGTCTCTAATAAAAGGAAGATTCCTAATGAGGAGATTTCTACTTTGCTTGCTAATTACTCCTTCAATGGTAAGGTTCTAAAGAAACTTGGTGACCCAGGTACACCAACTATTCCTTGCTCTATTAAGAATAATTATGTTAGAACCGCTTTATGTGATTTGGGAGCTGGAGTTAGTGTTATGACTTTTTCTCTCTACAAGAGACTCCAGCTAGAAAAGTTGATACCAACTGATATATCTTTGCAAATGGCTGATAAGTCAACTACTATTCCTGTTGGTATATGTGAGGATGTTCCTGTTCAAGTGGCTCATAATTTCTTCGTTTTAACTGATTTTGTTGTGCTTGAGATGCCTGAAGATGATAATATGACTATTATTCTTGGGAGACCTTTTCTTAATACTGTAGGTGCTATCATTAATTGTAATCAACAAAAAGTAACATTCAATATTGATGAAAAAGAGCATAGTGTTTATTTCCCCAAGAAGATTGTTAGAAGCTATTGCCTGAATTCTGTTGAAAATATTGAGAGCATCAAGGTTGGAGAAACATATTGTCCCATTCCACAAGAAAATTTTGAAACTATTATGATTGGGACCATTGCTATCAAGTATGAGGTAACATAATCACCTTGTGGAATGCAAAGTTTTGTTTCATGTAAGATTGTTTTGGTAACAATACTTGATCAACCTTGTTAACAAAAGGATTTTAATGAACAAAATAATGTTTTCACTATGGTTATACTTGCTTTCTTTTACTTTTCTCCTTCCTAGTCTTTGCCTTTCTTTTGCTAGCTTTGGTTTTGCTAGTTGTTTGCTTGTTAGTTTGTCTTAGAGCTCTTGTAGTTTGGATTTTGGTTTGCTTTTGTTTTTTCTGAAAAAAGGTTTCTGCGAGAAAATCAATTTTCATACCCTGAAAATTGGCCAAAAATAAAGTTCCCCGAAAAATCCTAGAAAATTCAAAATAAATTTTTCCTCAAAAAAGGGGAAGAGGGACACCTGAAGTGACCCAGGGGCCCACCCCAGTCCACCACACCCATGGTAGGGACGGCCTACCAGTGGGAGGCGCCTGGGGGAGGTCTGGCCCACCTGGCCCCCTCCAGGCTGCCTCCTCAAAGCCATCTTCTTTCTCTCTCTCTCTCTCGAAAAACACCGGAAAACTTGCTCAAGCTCGATTTCTTGCTGTTCCTTCTCGTGATTTTTGATCTCCTTGCTCAGCCCCTCTTTGCTGCTGATTTTTGGAGAGATTGCTCCTTGGTATGTGCCTCCTCCACTTGTCCAATTAGATTTGTGATTGGTATATTGTATCTTGAGTATTTTGCTGCTATAGGTGACAGGTTGTTTGAGCTTGCTTGCTTGTTCTATGCTTAGAAACTTTATTTTGAAGCATGTGTAGTCCTCTAGCAAGATCCTATAGTAGTTGCTCATCATTTATCAACTTAGAAATCACTTGGTTTGATGTTTGTCTAAAAATTTCAGCAAGGAAGGTGAGTACCTATCCACTGAATCAATATGAATTGATGGTGTCTGAGCTAATGAAGGTTCATCGTGAGGAGGCAGTTTTCCCTTTCGTACACCCATGCCATGAATTTATGAGAACCGTGGGAATCTCCCAGGATTTCCAAACCGTGATTACCAATACAGGATTGGAACACTTTGTCGAAGGTGAACCATTTCAATTTGTTAAGCTAACCATGGCTTTTGTGCAGGACTTCCGGTTCACTTGGTCTACATCTAATCCCATGGTTCATTACAAAATATATAATATACCTGTCGAACTGCCTTTTGCTGTGTGCAGCAATTAGAGTACCTCAGTGGGGATCTTGTGAGAAGATCAAGGAAAGGCCCAAGTCACTCATGGATTTATATGCTGAGATTTGCCAAGGTTTCGACTTCTCAAAGGAAAGTGGTAAAATTTAGAACATTCAGTTCCCATCCATTAGATACTTTGCTTATTTCATTACCAAGTGTGTTCTTGCTAGAAAGTTGTCTTCTTTTGATCTAGCTTTTATTGTAGCTGCTTTGAATACGAATAGATCTTATAGCCTGGGTGCTTCTAGGTTGCTAGCTTTCCATGGTTTAGTGCCTCACTATTCAGATTATCAGTTCCCCATAGAGAGGCTAGATCTTGAATCCATGGTTCAGCATGGTTTTGTGTCCCTGGGGGCTAATGTGAGAAGTTTACCGTATGAATTATCTTTTGCCCAGCAAGGTCGGAGCAAGGGTAGGACTCAGAAAATAGTTTATTTGCCTGCACCTTCTTTGTTTAACTTTGATAATAAGCAAGGATGGTCGCTTACGGAGGAGGAGGCTGACACATATGTGGCGAAGCTCTCCCAGCAAGAGGAGAATGTTGAAGAGGATGCCAAAGACAATTCGGTTCAGCCCTCCAACTTGGGAGATTCTTCATACCAGCAACCCTCATTTGATTGGGGAACGTCTTCTTCTTCATCGCAAGCGCATGACTATGATCATTCCTATGATGACCCACCAGCATGGGGTTACTACCCGCGCTATTGAGCCCCACTTAGGCCAAAAGCCTAAGCTTGGGGGGAGGTGTACCGACATCACACTCATCTATATATCATGTTCGACCGGTTCTTTGTATATCCATTGTTTCGCTTTCTTTTTGGTTCTTGTTGCTTCTTTCTCAAAAACACAAAAAAACCAAAAGTATTTTCGTTGTTTCTCTTTCTTTCTTTGTTTCTTTGCTTTGGTTTGCCTTAAAAGAAAAATCCAAAAAGATTTTTGCTTTGTTTGGTTTGTTTTTATTTGGTTTTTCTTTGTTTGCTTGTTTCTAGAAAAATCGAAAACACCAAAATTATTCGTTGTTCTTCTTTGGTTTTGTGAGTTCTTTGCAGGGTTTAGCCGTCCTCAGTGGATTTTGGTTTCATATTATTATTCAAGTCACACAAGTGAAGGGCAATAATAAAGATTAAGACGACTCGTGGTGTGGTAAGAGGCTGGTAACGAACTCTATTTGTTTCATTTTTGTACATATACTCATCATTGTTAGCATGCTTAGCCTATTTGTGTAAGGTGTATGTCATTATGGATGCTTAGTAGTTCTTGCTTGTCTATGATTAGCTCCAGCTTTCTAATAGTTTGTAGCATGTCATATGAATGTTTGCTTGCATTGTTTTATTCATACTTTGGTATGATATTGTGGTATCCTCCTCTGACTGTTCATGTGAATCGACCTGGCACATGCTCACGCATGCATATGACTAATAAATAGTCAGTAAGCCTCGACGATTTATTTTGCCTCAGAGTTCTTGTATCACTTTCATGCCATAACTAGTCCTGTTTTGTTGCAAGCATGATTATGATAGTTATTGCTCTCTCGTTCATCGCTCCCTCTCTATTGCTAGCCTTCACTTGCACTGAGTATGTGCTCTACCTGTGCTTCCAACTCTCCAAAACCAATATTGCCTACTATGTCCACCATACCTACCTATTAGCATCATTTGCTATTTCAGTGCATATTCCATATGCCTTGTTTTCTTCCAAAATAAAATATTCGTCTGTTTTGAGAAAGTTAGTTAGTAAAGCTCTCACGAACTTGATGGCACACTTTATTCCTTGCGCTTAATAATATTGAACCATTGTGACTAGTCCATGAAAGTTATATGCTTGCTTATTATATACTGAGAGTCAGCAGAACCGTGTTGTCACGGGGAACGCTTTCAACACTTTTTTGGATATCTCATCCAGTTGATTCCTTGCTCTTTTGTTTATGGATGTCGACGATGTGAAATAAAAGGGGAGCTTGTGAGTTCATGGAGTCTATACATTGTGTTAGAGAAACGCCTGGGCCGCTATCCTAAGCCATGCCTAATCATGGTGGAAACTTGCAGCATCACCATAATGAGCATTTATGAAGCATCCTCAATAAAAAGCTATACATATAGTAAATAAAAAGATTGTTGAGATGCTCATTATCTACTTGCCTTGTCATTTTGATCACGGATAGCTCATGTATCATGTGCAAGGGGTACCCCGTTGACAGTTCTCTATGATATTCATGTATTTACAATGACAAGAACTTTCAGGTGACCAAAGTTGAGTAGCATGCGGAGCGGCTCTCGTACTCAAGGGACTTGGGATTTCCAGTTTATGGTCTATCAAGCATATAATTCAGAGTGGACCTCACTTTCACCTTAACCACATGAAGATGCCTATGATAGGGGCAATGAGAGCTCAAAGCTAATGAGTACCTTCCTTTCAGCATTAGGAAGCCTTTCAAACTTTTCAAAACCGTTTTCACAACCTTGTTAAGTCACCACTTATTCTATGAGCACCTTCTTGAGAGCATAGTTGTCATTCTTGTGTTTGTCTCAAAACTTGGTTAATTATGTCATGACTTTGATGCTTGTATCTCTGATATATTTACTTCTAGTCTTCACTTGAAGTTTAGAGGTTCCTTGGCATTTATTTTGTGCTCTACAAACAAAGGCAAGCGAGATACCACTCTATCATACCTTCTTATGAGCATTGCAATGTTGCTTATGTTTATGTTTCATGCTACTTATTATTATTGAGTTGGAATCTCTTCATAGATTGCAATGATTATTGAGTATACTTAGTTGCATACTCCTTATTATGAATTGTCTAAGTATCTACTCCTATGCTGAGAATATTTACATCATATGAAGCAAATGTTTTCGTGAAAGTTCTTTTATCGCACTCAGTTTTCAACTGAATTGCTTGAGGACAAGCAATAAGCTAAGCTTGGGGGGAGTTGATACGTCCAAAACGTATCTACTTTCCCGAACACTTTTACTATTGTTTCTCCTCTAAACTTGTGTGATTTGGATACAACTAACACGGACTAACGTTGTTTTCAGCATAATTACCTTGGTGTCTTGTTTTTGTGCAGGAAATCAACTATTAGGAAAAATCCCGGAAAATATGCCAAAAATTATATTTCACCAGAAGATCCACGGAGCCAGAAGACGAGGCGAAGAAGGGGCCAGGGGGCCCACACCCCTACCAGGCGCGGGCCCACCACTGGCCACGCCTAGGGGGGGGGGGGGGGGTGCAGCCACCCCAGGCACCCCCTCGGCCTCCCTCTACGCCTATAAGTTGCCTTTAGACCTAAAAACCGAGGGGGTTCGATAGTTTTCCAGAAAGAGTTCCGCTCCGCCGTCGCAAACCAGAAACCAAGATTCAGATCCAGAAACTCCGTTCTGGCACCCTGCCAGGACGGGGAATTTGGAGAGGATCATCGCCATCGTCATCAGCAACGCATCTCCATCAACCACCGATGTTTCTCTTATCCATGAGTGAGTAATCCCCCGCTGTAGGCTTGGGGATGGTAAGGATTGGATGAGTTATATCATGTAATCGAATAAGATCTGTTAGGGCATAGTGCCTAGTATCTCTATTAGTGCTATTTGACCTTGTTGCAACTTGTTGTGCTTAATGCTTGTCACTAGGTCCCGAGTGCCATGATCTCAGATCTGAACTTATTATTGAATCATAATGATAGTATTGTTTGTGATCTTATCTGGAAGTTGTGTACACATATCATTGTCCGGATCCAAAGGCCCCAAAGTGACAATAATTGGGACAACCGGAGGGGATGGCCGTGGTGTGAGGATCACATGTGTTCACGGAGTGTTAATGCTTTGCTCCGGTGCTCTATTAAAAGGAGCACCTTAATTGCCAGTAGTTCCCTAGAGGCCCCGCTGCCACGGGCTGGCTGGACAGAAGACGTTGTGCAAGTTATCATTGAGAGCACGCATGACTATATTTGGAGCACATGCCTAGGATTGTTTAGTACTTGGATGCTTGTTATTATTTATCTACAATACCCTAGCTCTTGAAGTTACATGTTTAGACTCGTCCATGCAACGCCCGTCCATCCATCCTTATGCCTACCGCACTCGAATCCCACTGTAACCGTTACCGTTACTATTGCTCCTGTTTTACTGTTGCTGTTGCTTTGATGTTGCTACTACGAAACTGTTGCTACTGATAAACTTCTATGAGCAAGAACTATTTCCAGGTGCAGCTGAATTGACAACTCAGTTGTTAAGGCTTGCAAGTATTGTTTGGCTCCCCTTGTGTCGAAAAAATAAATTGGGTAATACTACCCGCGAAGACTGTTGCGATCCCCTACACTTGTGGGTCATCACCCGTCCTACCCCATTGATCAAGCATGGTACATGGATACTGGTGCCACGGCTCACATGACGAATGAGCTCAACAAGCTCGCCTCCTACCAGCCCTACTACGGGCAAGACAAGGTTCACACCACCAATGGTGTAGGTATGCCCATCTCTCACATTGGCCAAGCATCTCTTTTAACTAGTCATCATTCTAGGCAGCTCCATCTTCGTAATATCCTACGGGTACCATCTGTTACTCATAATCTTCAATCCGTTCCTAAGATCACCCTTGATAATAATGTCCTATGTGAATTTCACCATTTTGATCTTTTTGTTAAGGACCTAGCAACCCGGGACGTTCTACTTAGTTGCCGCCTGAGCCAAGGCTTGTACTGTCTGGAGGATCCATCCGCCCCGCGCGTCTTCAGGGGTGTTCGTGTGTCGCCATCACAATGGCATGCGCGCCTTGGCCACCCTGCCACACCCATCGTTCGCCACATTATTCACTGCCATGAGCTGCCATTAGAGTCTAGCAATAAAGAGATGTTCGTGTGTGATGCCTGTTAACAAGGAAAAAGTCATCAACTCCCCTTTTTTTCATCTACTAGAGAAGTAAAGAGTCCTCTTGAACTTGTGTTTTCCGATGTGTGGGGTCTGGCACAAACATCTGTTAGTGGTCACAACTACTATGTCAGTTTTATTGATGCCTATAGTCGATTTACATAGCTTTATCTTATTAAGCACAAATCTGATGTGTTTGATATATTCACCCAGTTTCAATTGCATGTTGAACGTCTACTCAAGCATAAAATCATACATGTTCAGTCCGATTAGGGGGAGGGGCGAATATCGCAACCTCAACACTTTGTTTAATAAGCTTGGGATATATCATCGTTTATCATGTCCACATACACATCAGCAAAATGGCGCCGTTGAGCGCAAACATCGCCATGTAGTTGAAACCGACCTCACAGTTCTCGCTCATGCTTCTGTACCTTTCAGATTTTGGAGTGATGCCTTTGCCACCGCATGTTTTCTTATTAACCGCACACCTACTCGTGTTCTTAATATGAAAACTCCCATTGAGCTTATCTTGCAGGAAACTCTGGACTATAACTTTTTCATGGTGTTTGGGTGTGCTTGTTGGCCCCATATTCTGTTGGAGATATGCCCTAGAGGCAATAATAAATGTGGTTATTATTATATCTTTATGTTTATGATAAATGTTTACATTCATGCTATAATGGTATTAACAAGGAAACATTAATACTTGTGTGATTTGTAAACTTAATTTGAAGTCCCTAGTAAAGCCTCTATATAATACTAGCTTGTTGGTTAATAGATGATTGTGGTTTCCCTATCATGAACATTGAGATGTTATTAACAACAAGATCATATCGTTAGGAGAATGATATGATGGACATACTCCTATAGATAAGCGTAGCATAAAGATCAAGTCATTTTAATAGTTCAATTGCTATATGCTTTCTGATACATAGTAACCTAATTCCTTCGACCATGAGATCATGCATATCACCTTTACCGGATGGATGCTTTGATGACATCAAACACCACACCATAACTGGGTGGCTATAAAGGTGGCATTGAGTGTTCGGAAAGTATTGGTTGAAACACATGGATCAAGAGTGGGATTTGTCCATCCATATGACGGATAGATATACTCTGGGCCCTCTCGGTGAAATGTCATCCAATTAGCTTGCAAGCATGTGACTGGCTCACAAGGGATCACATATCACGGGAACGAGAAAAGAGTACTTATCGGTAACGAGGTTGAACTAGGTATGCAGAGATACCGACGATCATAACCTCGGATAAGTAAAGTATCGTGAGACAAAGGGAAATTGGTATCGTATGTAAGTGGTTCATTCGATCGCAAAGTAATCGTAGAAATATGTGGGAGCCATATGAATTTCCAGATTCCTCTATTGGTTATTGTTCGGAGAAGTGTCTCGATCATGTCCGCATAATTCACGAACCGTAGGGAGACACACTTAAGGATTCGACGTTGTTTGAGTAGTTATGGAATGATGAGAAAGAGACCGAATGTTGTTCGGAGTCTTGGATGGGATCCGGGATATCACGAGGAGATCCGGAATGGTCCGGAGAATAAGATTCATATAAGGAAAGTCCCGTTTCAGAGTTGGGGAATGATTCCGGTGTTTTCATCGGGAATGTTCTAGAAGGTTCCGGAATGTCCGGCACTCCGGAGGGGAAGGGTACATGGATGTGGTGTATCAAGTTGGTATGATTGCATCATGTACTAAGTGTCATCGCTGTTCCAAATAAAGGATTAATTCAAATCCTAGTTTGAAAAGTCAAATAGCTAAATTGAAAAGTCAAACGGCTAAATTTGGAAAGTGGAAAAGAGGAGGAAGGGGGAAACCGAGTTGGGGAGGAGTTCCCTCCTCCAACCGGCGGCGCCCCCTCCAAGCCGAGTTGGGGAGGGACTCCTCTCCCTTCCCCTTGGCCGGCCGGCCCCTCCACCTATATAAGGAGGGGCAGGGCTCCCTCCTAGGACACACAAGTTCTCTCCTCCAAACCCTAGCTTGGCGCCACCACCTCCTGCAGCTGTCGCCGCCCCTAGGTTTGCCCTAGCCGCCGACTTGGGCTGCCCCTTGCCCTAGTGTAACACCCTCAGAATCGGCCCTATGCAAGTTTTAGCGAAACCCGCCAAACCCGCATAGAAACGATTCAAAGGTGCCCACCAGGCACTTTCGTGCGGGTGGAAAACGAAGTAATAACATTACACAACAGTCCTCGATGGGACCCACAGAACAGATATATATACAGCAGCGACTCAAAGAGTCAAGAATACAGATATACAATACAAAGATCCAAAACACCTTGAAACATTACGGCGTCCGCGTACGGACAAGATGCAAATTGAGCTAAGAGCCCTGAAGAATAACCAATGGCGTCCATAACCCTGCCCAGGCCAAGCCGGAAGGGTAACCCTGCTAACGACGTCGATCTCAAAACCTGCTTAAACAAAAGGGGTGCCGACAAAGGGCAAAGGAAAAAGAGGAGCGTCAGTACTGAGGCCAGTACACGGCGAGACTAGAATTCGGCGGTCCTCGCCTACATAGGTATGGTGGACTGAAGCGGCAGCGGCAGCATGCACTAAACAACCTATAGAGACTCGATACAACTGGCGGTTATCAGAGAGGGATAAGAATGACCTATCCGGATCCAACCTGAAGCTAACACCAAACAAACCCATCCTGGTGTTTCCCCCTCGATACCAAACGAGGAAGTCAACCGAGGAACTCACACAGTTGGCAGTTTTATTTATTCAGTTACCGTTGCCGCAATTACTAGTCAGGTATAGATAATCATCCTGATAAAATAAGCAGTGGGCCGTTTTAGTTAACCATTCCGTTGTAGTTGCGACACTTACTAGTCAGATACAAATAGCATGAGATATCCCAAAAACCCAGAAGTTGTTGGTACTTTTATTTAGCCATTCCGTTGTAGTTGCAATACTTACTAGTCAGATACAATGGTCGCCAGCGACAACCCAAACAAGCAATTGTTGGCAGTTTTATTTAGCCATTCCATTATAGTGAAGCTGATTACTAGTCAGTATAAAGTCAAATTTATAACACTACTTTAGTTATAGTTGTCTATGATCGAGATACTGTGCTCCAAGTCGTCCATAACCGCGGACACGGCTTTCAGAAAGTTTTACCCGGCCGGGGTGCACCAATAGCAACACACACACGATCAACCTCGGAAAAACCAAATCAAAACCCAACGAGGCTTTCACGACAAAGCAATCACAGGATTCAGAAATATTTCAGGGGGCCACCCCTTGGAGTACACCCGCAACGAAGCTAGCTGACTCCGAGACGGACCCGAGGTTTGGGTGGACGGCTGTGAACGACTGGGAACCCAAAACTGAGCTTGTCGACACCGCGGAATCGTGTCCCGATCCTAAACAGTACAGTGTGCTCCTCGCACAATCGTAAATAAAGCAGTAAAGCATGGCATAAGTACAGGATCGTAAATAAAACCTCAAACTAGTTTGTGGCCCCAAGAAATAAGACTGAATCAAGCTCTGGCTAAGGGGGGTCCCATAATCCTCCCGGATGTGGATAGTGCGAATATTCAAGGAACAGGTATCAAGTACTCGGGGTCCTACGGGACACAAGTGGACGGTTAACAACCAAATAACATCTATTGCCCACCTGTGCCTCTGCTTACCTACTTCAATTTTAGTTGTTAAACAGTAAATAAAGTGAACAATAATTAAAACCATGATCATCTCCAACATTAAACAGGCGGCAAGGCTCCAACAACTGTGGTACTTGACGACACGCAACAGCACTTGAGCAAGAGACTACGACGCGCAGGTCCAACTATCTACCAAACAACAGGTGATAGGAGGTGTCCAAGGCAATATAGGGCTGCACGGAATTTCACGAGTACGGAAACTAGAGCACCGCAACACAGATAGCAATAGATCAACAGGAGGAATAAATACTATAAAAGTAAGATAGGTAGAAAGGGGGAGATGCTCGCCTGAAAACATTGCCGAAGGTTCAACCGAAGATCGGGTCGACACTCACATCAACTCAACGGCCTTATCCGCGAAGAACCAAAACACTAGCAGAAAACCGGATGCACTATTTAATACAACGGCAGAAGATCGGGATGATGCATGTATGATGTATGACATGGCAAGATGCGATGCAATTAGGTTATATTAAGCGGAACCGGGGTCCCGACAATTAAATATATGGTTCAAGTTGTTTAGATATCCCCAATTTAAATGTGGTTTTAGCATGGCAAAAGATAGCACCGGTTCGCTACACAAATTTAAATGAGGCCAATATGAGACTAGATTTGCCCGCATATGGGCCCCATATTTAATTATGCAGTGAATCGGCATAGTGCCCCCAAACCACAGACAAGGATGCATGCATGAACAATTAATAAGCGACAAGTTGTATTATGTCATAAAATAGGGTTTCGGGAAGGGGTTCACAGATTAGGGGGTCTCGACGAACTTGGGGTTCCGGGGTTCGACAGGGGCTCTGGGTTCGACGGAAGCGGTCTCGGCAGGAACATTCCCGTACAACGGGGCAGATCTTGTCGCATCCGGGTTCTCGGCGGACTCGGCGTCCGAAAAGGAGTACTTGGTTCGGTGTCGGGGGCGCATCGGGTTCTTCCGGGTCGGTGTCGTTCTTATCGTCGCGAAGATCTTGTCGGGTCCGCGCTTCGGATTCCGTGAGGCGATCTTGGCGTCCTTCCGGTTCGGGTTTTGGCGTCCGAGGGTATTACTTGGTGTTCTGGGGATGATCCTGTCGCATCCGCGGTCGTCGGGTCGTGCCGACGGTCTTGTCGCCTCACGGCGGAGATCTTGGTTTCCGAGGGTCTTGTTGTTCCTTATTGGAGATCTTGGGGTGTGGCGCCACATGCCCGTGATGGCGAACTCGGGGCTCCGTGTCGACGGCATCAGGATTCCGCGGGTTCCGGGGTTCGGCCTACGGAAAAACTCGGCATGGGGACGGTCATCCGGGTGGTTTCCACAGCTCTCACAAGGGCATCCCCTCTAGAGGAAAAGGACGCAGACGCAGACGACCGGGAGGGGGCGGGGCACCGGGCTGCAGGGGCGGAGTCCGCGGCCGGAGGTGGAGAAGAGAGCCGCGGAGCACGCGGACGACGGAACGGCGGGCGGCGGACGTCGGGTCGAGGCCGGGGCCGGCGGCGGCGGAGGCGCCTCTGGGTGGGGGCCGGGGCGGAGGAGCTCTTGGCGGCGGCTGAGGCGAGGTCGCTGGCGGCGGAGCACGGGCGACGAGGGGCGGCCGACGGGCCGGCGGGGTCGGGGAGGCGACGGGGGAGCGGACGCGGGGAGGGACGACGGGCCGGCTCCAGGCGGTGGAGGCCGGAGCCCGACGGGGAGGCGAGGAAGGGGGGGCGTCGCCGGAGGAACGGCGGCGGCGGAGAGGGCCGGGCCGACGAGGAGCAGAGGCGGCGAGGCGGAGCTCGGGCCGGAGCGGGGCACGACCGACGGTGGCGGTGGAGGCGGCCGGCGCGCGAGGTCGGAGGAGGAGGGGGGCGAGGGAGACAGGGGCGCCGGAGGAGGGGGAGGCGAGCAGGTGCCGGCGACGGGGAGAGGAGGGCCAGAGGCGGCTCGGGCTTGCAGGGAGAAGAGAGGAGGCGGGGCGCGGCGCAGAGAGGGAGAGAGAGGAGGAAGGAGCGGGGCTGGTGGGTCGGGGTGGGGCCAGAGGGGACTGGTGGGTGCGGGGGCAGGTGAGGCAGGGGGTGGTGTGCGTGGTGTTGTGTGCGTCTGGGTGTGTTGTGTGTGTGTGGCATGAGTGGAAGAGGGAGAGAGAGGTGAGGTGGCGCGATGAGAGTGGTGGGGGTTTGGGGAGGGGTGAGGTGGCGACAAAGGATAGGTTGGGGTGAGGTGGAGGTAGGGTGGGTAGATTAGGACTAGGTAGATTAGGGATTTTGGGGCGGACCGATTGTACTGGGGGTGGCCGACTGGGTCGGATCGGCCCGGTTTGGCTGCCCCCACTAAAAATAATTAACTATTTTATTTATTTCAAACAGGCCTTTTGCAAACCGATAGCAGACAAAATAAAATAATCCGGAGACCCGGGTTTTGCGTTTGAATAAAGACGGGGCGTTTAGAAAACAAATTAGGTTTTCCGAAAATAGTTTTATGCAAGCAAATGCAAGATGATGGCGATGCTCAAATGCAATGTGGCATGATGACATGAGCATGCGGTCATGATGATGCAATGCACAAAAACAACGCGATTTTCTAGTAGTGGTTTTGCGGGATGCCACAATTCGACACCACTAACAATGGATCTCGCCCTCGAGATCCGCCTCATGGTACTGGGAAGAAGGTCGGCGATCTGCGTCTTCTCGCTTCGTGTAGATCCTCGCGACACCACTAACAAGAGGTCGTTGTCCGTGATCGTCGAGAGAACACTCCGGGAACAAAAGGTCGAAGGTAGAGGTATCAACAAATAAAGCCACCTCTAGCTTCCGTGGACGGAGTAAAATTGCTGGATCCACTGATTCGATGTACGAGAGCGAATGATAAGAGTAGTCGGATGGTGATTAGTCCATCGCGCACCCAAACCATTACTCTGCACACGAATAGGCGGATTATGCAACCAACTCTCGGAATTAGACTGAAGATCTCAACAAACAAGGTTCAGAAACAAAGGAGTGATGCAGACTCTGCATCGGATCTGGCGTAGATGAAGTCGTTGCGTCGGAAAACAACGGAAGGCACGAGAAGGATCAAAGAAAAGTCCACAAAACGAAGGATTCCTCGGGTAGCATGAAGACCAGATGTGGACACACCGTTACCAAAAGAGGAAGCGAAACCCTGGAGGTACGACGGAACCCAACCACGAGAAATCCTGGACTCCAAGAGAGAGAAGAGAGTGGATTCAAAACACGCAGAGGTAAGAGGAGAATAGCAGAGGGGTAAGGAATAAAATCGGACCTAATCAGAACTATCCAACCGATTTTGAAAAATAGTTTTGACACTCTACTTCGGCCGTTAGCTAGGTTATCCTACAGGCTGGACTTGTGGGGTATCGCAACTGCTAAGCTCTGATACCACTCTGTAACACCCTCAGAATCGGCCCTATGCAAGTTTTAGCGAAACCCGCCAAACCCGCATAGAAACGATTCAAAGGTGCCCACCAGGCACTTTCGTGCGGGTGGAAAACGAAGTAATAACATTACACAACAGTCCTCGATGGGACCCACAGAACAGATATATATACAGCAGCGACTCAAAGAGTCAAGAATACAGATATCCAATACAAAGATCCAAAACACCTTGAAACATTACGGCGTTCGAGTACGGACAAGATGCAAATTGAGCTAAGAGCCCTGAAGAATAACCAATGGCGTCCATAACCCTGCCCAGGCCAAGCCGGAAGGGTAACCCTGCTAACGACGTCGATCTCAAAACCTGCTTAAACAAAAGGGGTGCCGACAAAGGGCAAAGGAAAAAGAGGAGCGTCAGTACTGAGGCCAGTACACGGCGAGACTAGAATTCGGCGGTCCTCGCCTACATAGGTATGGTGGACTGAAGCGGCAGCGGCAGCATGCACTAAACAACCTATAGAGACTCGATACAACTGGCGGTTATCAGAGAGGGATAAGAATGACCTATCCGGATCCAACCTGAAGCTAACACCAAACAAACCCATCCTGGTGTTTCCCCCTCGATACCAAACGAGGAAGTCAACCGAGGAACTCACACAGTTGGCAGTTTTATTTATTCAGTTACCGTTGCCGCAATTACTAGTCAGGTATAGATAATCATCCTGATAAAATAAGCAGTGGGCCGTTTTAGTTAACCATTCCGTTGTAGTTGCGACACTTACTAGTCAGATACAAATAGCATGAGATATCCCAAAAACCCAGAAGTTGTTGGTACTTTTATTTAGCCATTCCGTTGTAGTTGCAATACTTACTAGTCAGATACAATGGTCGCCAGCGACAACCCAAACAAGCAATTGTTGGCAGTTTTATTTAGCCATTCCATTATAGTGAAGCTGATTACTAGTCAGTATAAAGTCAAATTTATAACACTACTTTAGTTATAGTTGTCTATGATCGAGATACTGTGCTCCAAGTCGTCCATAACCGCGGACACGGCTTTCAGAAAGTTTTACCCGGCCGGGGTGCACCAATAGCAACACACACACGATCAACCTCGGAAAAACCAAATCAAAACCCAACGAGGCTTTCACGACAAAGCAATCACAGGATTCAGAAATATTTCAGGGGGCCACCCCTTGGAGTACACCCGCAACGAAGCTAGCTGACTCCGAGACGGACCCGAGGTTTGGGTGGACGGCTGTGAACGACTGGGAACCCAAAACTGAGCTTGTCGACACCGCGGAATCGTGTCCCGATCCTAAACAGTACAGTGTGCTCCTCGCACAATCGTAAATAAAGCAGTAAAGCATGGCATAAGTACAGGATCGTAAATAAAACCTCAAACTAGTTTGTGGCCCCAAGAAATAAGACTGAATCAAGCTCTGGCTAAGGGGGGTCCCATAATCCTCCCGGATGTGGATAGTGCGAATATTCAAGGAACAGGTATCAAGTACTCGGGGTCCTACGGGACACAAGTGGACGGTTAACAACCAAATAACATCTATTGCCCACCTGTGCCTCTGCTTACCTACTTCAATTTTAGTTGTTAAACAGTAAATAAAGTGAACAATAATTAAAACCATGATCATCTCCAACATTAAACAGGCGGCAAGGCTCCAACAACTGTGGTACTTGACGACACGCAACAGCACTTGAGCAAGAGACTACGACGCGCAGGTCCAACTATCTACCAAACAACAGGTGATAGGAGGTGTCCAAGGCAATATAGGGCTGCACGGAATTTCACGGGTACGGAAACTAGAGCACCGCAACACAGATAGCAATAGATCAACAGGAGGAATAAATACTATAAAAGTAAGATAGGTAGAAAGGGGGAGATGCTCGCCTGAAAACATTGCCGAAGGTTCAACCGAAGATCGGGTCGACACTCGCATCAACTCAACGGCCTTATCCGCGAAGAACCAAAACACTAGCAGAAAACCGAATGCACTATTTAATACAACGGCAGAAGATCGGGCATGATGCATGTATGATGTATGACATGGCAAGATGCGATGCAATTAGGTTATATTAAGCGGAACCGGGGTCCCGACAATTAAATATATGGTTCAAGTTGTTTAGATATCCCGCAATTTAAATGTGGTTTTAGCATGGCAAAAGATAGCACCGGTTCGCTACACAAATTTAAATGAGGCCAATATGAGACTAGATTTGCCCGCATATGGGCCCCATATTTAATTATGCAGTGAATCGGCATAGTGCCCCCAAACCACAGACAAGGATGCATGCATGAACAATTAATAAGCGACAAGTTGTATTATGTCATAAAATAGGGTTTCGGGAAGGGGTTCACACATTAGGGGGTCTCGACGAACTTGGGGTTCCGGGGGTTCGGGGTTCGACAGGGGCTCTGGGTTCGACGGAAGCGGTCTCGGCAGGAACATTCCCGTACAACGGGGCAGATCTTGTCGCATCCGGGTTCTCGGCGGACTCGGCGTCCGGAAAGGAGTACTTGGTTCGGTGTCGGGGGCGCATCGGGTTCTTCCGGGTCGGTGTCGTTCTTATCGTCGCGAAGATCTTGTCGGGTCCGCGCTTCGGATTCCGTGAGGCGATCTTGGCGTCCTTCCGGTTCGGGTTTTGGCGTCCGAGGGTAGTACTTGGCGTTCTGGGGACGATCCTGTCGCATCCGCGGTCGTCGGGTCGTGCCGACGGTCTTGTCGCCTCACGGCGGAGATCTTGGTTTCCGAGGGTCTTGTTGTTCCTTATTGGAGATCTTGGGGTGTGGCGCCACATGCCCGTGATGGCGAACTCGGGGCTCCGTGTCGACGGCATCAGGATTCCGCGGGTTCCGGGGTTCGGCCTACGGAAAAACTCGGCATGGGGACGGTCATCCGGGTGGTTTCCACAGCTCTCACAAGGGCATCCCCTCTAGAGGAAAAGGACGCAGACGCAGACGACCGGGAGGGGGCGGGGCACCGGGCTGCAGGGGCGGAGTCCGCGGCCGGAGGTGGAGAAGAGAGCCGCGGAGCGCGCGGACGACGGAATGGCGGGCGGCGGACGTCGGGTCGAGGCCGGGGCCGGCAGCGGCGGAGGCGCCTCTGGGTGGGGGCCGGGGCGGAGGAGCTCTTGGCGGCGGCTGAGGCGAGGTCGCTGGCGGCAGAGCACGGGCGACGAGGGGCGGCCGACGGGCCGGCGGGGTCGGGGAGGCGACGGGGGAGCGGACACGGGGAGGGACGACGGGCCGGCTCCAGGCGGCGGAGGCCGGAGCCCGACGGGGAGGCGAGGAAGGGGGGGCATCGCCGGAGGAACGGTGGCGGCGGAGAGGGCCGGGCCGACGAGGAGCAGAGGCGGCGGGGCGGAGCTCGGGCCGGAGCGGGGCGCGACCGACGGTGGCGGTGGAGGCGGCCGGCGCGCGAGGTTGGAGGAGGAGGCGGGCGAGGGAGACAGGGGCGCCGGAGGAGGGGGAGGCGAGCAGGCGCCGACGATGGGGAGAGGAGGGCCAGGGGCGGCTCGGGCTTGCAGGGAGAAGAGAGGAGGCGGGGCGCGGCGCAGAGAGGGAGAGAGAGAGGAGGAAGGAGCGTGGCTGGTGGGTCGGGGTGGGGCCAGAGGGGACAGGTGGGTGCGGGGGCAGGTGAGGCAGGGGGTGGTGTGCGTGGTGTTGTGTGCGTCTGGGTGTGTTGTGTGTGTGTGGCATGAGTGGAAGAGGGAGAGAGAGGTGAGGTGGCGCGATGAGAGTGGTGGGGGTTTGGGGAGGGGTGAGGTGGCGACAAAGGATAGGTTGGGGTGAGGTGGAGGTAGGGTGGGTAGATTAGGACTAGGTAGATTATGGATTTTGGGGCGGACCGATTGTACTGGGGGTGGCCGACTGGGTCGGATCGGCCCGGTTTGGCTGCCCCCACTAAAAATAATTAACTATTTTATTTATTTCAAACAGGCCTTTTGCAAACCGATAGCAGACAAAATAAAATAATCCGGAGACCCGGGTTTTGCGTTTGAATAAAGACGGGGCGTTTAGAAAACAAATTAGGTTTTCCGAAAATAGTTTTATGCAAGCAAATGCAAGATGATGGCGATGCTCAAATGCAATGTGGCATGATGACATGAGCATGCGGTCATGATGATGCAATGCACAAAAACAACGCGATTTTCTAGTAGTGGTTTTGCGGGATGCCACACCTAGCCGCCGGCTCTAGCACCTCCTCCTTGGTGTGTCTAAAACCTAGATCGCCGAGGAGCTCTCTCATACTCCACCATACTCGCTCCGGCTTAAGGCGAAGCCCTGCGAGATCTCCCCTCTACTTCTGGTACCACACCGTTGTGCTGCCGGAATCGCGAGGAGAGTGCTACAACCTCCACTGCCTGCTGGAACAAGGGAGAGGAAGGTCTTCGTCGAGTACCGAACGTGTGACCGACTGCGGGAGCGCTGCCGGAACGCAGCGCCGGAAGGATCGTCTACGCGATCTTGAGATCGGGAAGAGTATGACTACATCACCCACGAGAATCCGCTCTCGTTAAACACTTTGGAATCTTCGAGGGTGAGTTATTCCATCGACTCGTTGCTACAATCTAGTAGATAGATCTTGGCTTGTTTTTTTGTATGCGGTAGAAATTTTTTGTTTTCCATGCTACGAACCCCTACATCTTCGTCCATACAATAATCAAAAACTTGAGTTTCGCTCCAAAAAATGCGTGTTCTTGGGGTATAGTTCTCTTCATAAAGGCTACAAGTGCCTCCATGTGTCAACAAATCGTGTCTACATATCTTGAGATGTTGTCTTCGATGAGAACGTCTTTCCCTTTTCTGTCATGCTAAAGTCACCTAGCACAATCCCATCTATGCATTCATTTCCTATTATGCCTGGCCAATTTGAAGATGTTGCATATTCGCCTGTGTGTTGCCTAACCATGGTGCAGGAACTGGACGCGGAGCTCGCCTGGAACTACTACCCGATGCAGCACTTGAGGAGCATGTCAATCGGCAGGCGCCTGTGCATGCACCGGCTCCCAACTCCTCCTCCCGAGCGGATCCTGCACCTGGGCCGGATCCCACGTCGGCTTCCCCCGAGCGGCCCATGTCACCGCCCCCTCGCCCGGCCTCGCTACCGTCATCGCCCATGTCGCCCACGCGAGCGTCCCTGCCACCCACCTCGCCTGGGTCAGCAGCGCATAGCTTGGTGTCGCACACGGCGACTGGGCCCACGACGCCAGGCTCTCCCCCTGGGTCACCACTGCCCGACCCCTCGTCGCTCGGCCCCTCGTCGCCGGAGTCCTCTGGGCCGGCCTCGCCTGCTACTGATGTGCCGCTGGCCCCTGTGCTCGCCGCTCCACGGCGTCTGCACACGCGCAGTCACAACGACATTGCTTGTCCCAAAAAGCGCACTGATGGCACAGTTGCATACTTGGCTGCTTGTCTGGCTCATTCTGTTGAAGATCCAACCGTCGAACCCCGCAATTATCAAGTCGCTATGAGTATCCCACACTTGAGGACTGCTATGGAACAAGAGTATCATGCTCTTATGCAGAATGAGACCTGGACACTTGTTTCCCCTCCGCCTCGCGTCAACATAATTGATTCGAAGTGGGTCTTCAAGGTGAAGGAACATGCTGATGGTTCTATTGAGCGCTATAAAGAGCGTCTTGTGGATAAAGGTTTTAAACAACGCCATGGAATGGATTATGAGGAACAACCCGGTTGTCAAGCCTACAAATATTCGGCTTCCCCTATCACTCGCAGTGTCTCGTGGATGGTCTCTCCGACAGCTTGATGAGCAGAATGCTTTTCTTCATGGGTTGATTGAAGAAGAGGTTTACATGCGGCAGCCACCTGGATTTGTTGACCATACTCAGCCTCATCATCTCTGTCGTCTGACGAAGGCTCTATATGGACTGAAGCAGGCGCCTTGTGCCTGGCATGCTCGTTTGGCTTCAGCTCTTCGTGCTCATGGCTTCGTTCCGTCGATGGCTGACACTTCACTGTTCTAGTTTCAGCGCCCGAGTGTGACTATGTACCTGCTCGTGTATGTGGATGACATTATCCTGATTAGCTGTTCACCTACTACTGCTGATGCTCTTGTGACTGCGCTTGGTAGAGACTTTGCAGTAAAGGATTTGGGAGAGCTACACTTCTTCCTGGATAATGAGGTCGCTCATCAGGCCCGTGGCAGCCTCGCTCTCACTCAGAAGAAATATTCTCTTGATCTCTTGCGCCGTGCTGGTATGGTCAAGTGCAAGACATCTCCTACGCCCATGTCCTCCACCGGCAAACTGCCAGCTACTGATGGTGCTCTTCTGTTTCCTGAGGATGCGACTGAGTATCGAAGTATTATTGGTGGACTGCAGTATCTGACTATCACGCGTCCGGATCTCTCGTTTTCGGTTAACAGGGTGTGCCAGTATCTTCATGCGCCTACTGATGTGCACTGGTCTGCTACGAAACGCATCCTGCGTTATGTGCGTCTCACTGCCTCCCACGGTCTCCACCTGCGCCCCAGTCCCTCCAGAGTTCTCTCTGCATTTTCAGATGCTGATTGGGCTAGGTGTCCAGATGACAGGCGATTCTCGAGCGAATATGTAGTGTTCTCGGGTCCTAACTTGATCGCCTGGAGTGCACGCAAGCAAGCCGCAGCAGCACAGAAGTCGAGTACAAGACAGTTGCCAATGCGACGGCTGAGCTCATGTGCATTGAGTTCCTACTTCAAGAGCTAGGAGTACCTCATCCACATCCTCTGGTCCTTTGGTGCAACCGAACATCGGAGCTACGTTTCTATCATCTAATCCGGTGTTCAATGCATGGACCAAACACATTGAGAATGACTATTATTTTGTGAGGAAACGTGTTGCACAAAAGATACTATAAATCAGGTTTATCTCTTCAAAAGATCAACTTGCAGACATCTTCACTAAGCCTCTACCTTCACCGATGTTCGAGGTCTGTAGGCGCAATCTCAACTGTTGTGGATATACCAAATAGGTATACCTACGTCATAGTCTCATATCGGCAAGCCCGGATGGCCCACAGTTGGTGATTAGGCCTATGGCATAACCGGGCGGCCCAGTTGCTGATAGACAAGACGGAGGTCCAGCAGGAATAAAGGAAGGCGACGTGCCACCGTCTTAGATGGAAGCCGGAGCCTTGGAGGACAAGAAGACTAGTTAGTGTTAGTCTAGGACTCTGTAACCGTATCTGGCTGGGACTCTCCATGTAACCCTAGGTCCTGGCGCTCTTATAAGCCGGCCTACGGGAGCCTTTAGGGCACAAGCTAAACAATAGACAAGTGCATAGCACTACCCGCACATAGCGAACCCCCAATCCTGTAACTCGGCGTATTGCCATTATAGTGATTTATAGAAGGAGTAGGATCTCGCCACCGTCGTGAGATCTGAACCTGGGTAAACTGTGTCACGCCGACCCGGACGCTCTCCGTCTTTCCCCCACGTCTCTAAACTCGCCGTTGGGATACCCCTATGGCGTACGTGTCGACAAAAGCACGATAGTTGGCGCCCACCGTGGGGAAAGAGGCACTTACAGCACAGATCCGGACAGGATCCCTCGCCGTATTTGAAGACGGACAAATCGCATCTCCAATGACGCGCCAGCTTAGTCATCGCTCGTCCTAGGGTGTGATCGAGTCGGCAGCATCCCGAAGATCTACATCTACATCACTTTTGGAGGTGTTGGAATCTCCATCAGCAAAAACGTCGACGTCCCGACCTAGTTTTTCCTCACCAACAGGTTGATGGAGCTGGCAGGCTTACATCGTACGTGAATTGACATACAATCACCCACGCGTGCAGCAGATTAGATCAGAGTGTCGATTGGCCAGGGAGTACGCTGACCTTGGCTGTCGCGTGACCGGCTAGATGACAGGTTCCGATTCCGATTAGTATTCGCTTCTAAGGCGTTACTTGCATGTGCGAAGTTCAATCAAGACGTGATGGCAAGAAGCATGTGTTAAGTTGCATGAATTTCATGGCAACGATACACTCCGTGAAGAAGCATGCCCATGCATGTATTACCGGCTAGGAATTCTCTCTTCCGATCGGACAAAAACTGAAGCTGTGCCCTTGTGCATCTCCTCCGGTTACGTTGCGATTCGTCGGGATAGCTCAGTTGAAAAAAACAAACGGACACGCTTTGGTCTATACCCGTGGCCGGCAACCCTTCCGTATTCATTACGGCCGTTATCCACTGTGTCCGACTTCACTGCTACCGCGGATTGTTTTTTCTGTATCGTGGACAGTTTCGTCGTCTTGGCTTCTTCGCGCGCGGCTGAATTCATCTTCAACACGAACAACATCGACTTCGCTCAAATAGTTAAGTACTTATTTATATTTTAATATTTTAATTGTTTATGATCATGAGATTAAGATTGGTTCACTCATATTCTGAGTCTTTTACCGCTTTTGTTTTGGTCATACCTTTTGCACGATTTTATTGCGCTCGTGAGTATAAAATTTTTACTTGCTTGTCGTTTAGGCCTCAGTACCATGCAAAAAACCCGTCTTCGGGCGTTATCTTAAGTTTTATGGATACACGTTTTCTGTTGTTTTTATGTGGATTCCGGAGTAGTGACTTTTAGGCGCTCAAAGCCGATGATTTGTCCTTGGGTTCTGGATGGTGCCATTAGGCATCATCACCCAAGGACATGGTTCTGTGCTGCGAGTCTTCCGTCTCACGAAAGGTCAAGCATAAAAACCAGAGTAATGGATAAG